>JXSR01S073957.1:87399-104984 GCA_000969725.1 Ophiothrix spiculata | reverse complement strand
ATTTGCATAATTTATGCATAAAATGTAGCATAATTTATGCGTAAAATGCTTTAAATGGGATATTTTACAAACCGTGCACCCTACATTCATTAAATTTAATGGGTAGGTGCGGATAGAGCTGCGCTTATGCCACCACAAAGGTGGAAGGCGGAGGCATCGTGATTGACACTCTGTGTCGAGAACCGCGCGGCCCGAGAACCGAGTATTCTAGTTTCCTCTGTTACACAAATTCATTGAAAACTACTTGTAGGATATGTTTGTATAATCATGTACTATCGATACATGTGAAAAAAATATATAGTCAGAAAATCAGCGGACAGGATCTAGGCCAGTCCCTTTAAGGTAACTTGACTGCCAAGATACTGAGTGAAGGGGTTTGAGTTTTGAGATCAGTGTACAACCATTTGTCAAAGAGAGGTTTAAAAATATACAGATTGTTATTCAATAATTTTTTTCCTTTCAGATGCTTAGTGAATGGTTTTTGAGAGTTTTTTTTAATGTATGCTCTGTGTCAAAAGCCTAATCCTTCACTAGATCTCACAATATTCCATTCCAAAACAGTAAGGAAAGTCCAAATTCATCTTAGGCCAGACTTATCTATGATCACGAAAGGCTACTGGCTGATGCCTGCTCAATGGCTTGACATAGTGAGTATTGGATTGGGTGCCAAGAGATCTGGGGTTTGAATCAAGGACAGGGTGAACCATAATTCTAAATAAGCAAATTCTGACTAAATTTAAACAAAATAAAAAGTGTCACTTGCAGGATCATTGCCGAGTTGAAACACACATACACACAAAATTAAAAATAAAAACTGATGCAAAGTAAACCCTCTTTATCATGTGGTGGCTGTGACAAACATTGCAATGCCCAATGCTGATAATGTCACTGCACTTAAATGTCTGACAGTTTTCCAAGCAAATATCTAATAAGGTTTGTAGATATTACTCGTGCTAATTACGCGTCTGCAGATTTGCCAATGGGTACAAATTTTCAATTAAAAATGTGATCGTGTTGTCGATGTTGAAAGACTTCATTTTGCTCGGAGGATATATGTGAGTTTGCCACATTTGTTCTGGTTGAGTATCATTCTCATCAAATCATTTTAGTTTTACCCACATACATAATATTTGGAGCTTTATTGTGAATGGTGTTACTTGAGGTCAAGCACCAAATAACTTTTTTGATGCCTTGTCCAATCCATCTACTGTCTTTGTCCAAATTTAAACCTTGTCAATATCAAAATGTCTTCAGAAATCGAAATAAATATGCTTTGAAGCCCGGTGGGGAGGGGGGGCAAAATGAGTGAATTCGCGGGTGGGGGGTACTTACATTGACAGAAGTTACGGGTATGTGACCCCTTTTCAAGCCTCCTCTTCCGCTCCCCAAGATGCTCATTTCAAGATTACTTGGTTCCGAAGACCCCATTTTCAAAGAAAAATGACACAAAAGCGTGTTTTCAACCTAATTTTGAGCAATTTTCAGCTCAAATAGTTGTATTTTTTATGGGTGAAAAGCAGTTCCTGAGACCTCAATTCGGGGAAAAATCAGGTATATGGATGTGCTCTTTTTCTTGAAAACTGGTATTTGGACAGGGTGCTTTTCAATTTTCCCAGAGGCACGTACTTATCCAAACCAAATTTGAGTACCCGGGGGTTCGCCTACATGCCAACAACCACCGGAATGATCTATTTTCAAGTTATTGTCCAGCTGTATCTCCACAGGCATTACTGGAGGCTTCATTTTCTTTTGTCAATTATTTCTATTAGCTTTATTTTGTATTTGTAAGGGCCTAGCATAGCAAGGCTTGAATTACTCATGCAGTGTTAAATTATAATTATAATAATTTGAAAGTATAATTTTCAATTCTTTAAATTCCAATTTCAAGTCAGTAATGCTCCCCATCCCTTTTTAAAGGGATTTTTATTAGGGTCCGGGATTAGGGTAGGATTGTTGTTTGATACCTCATAGAGCCATTTAATCATTATCTAATATCCAGACTCAACTTACCGGATGTAGCATATAGGATACAAATATGCATTAACAGTTAACATAATAATAATTTGTTGAGGGACTAGTGGTAGTTTAATCATTTTTTGAAAAAAATATTTTTGATGGGATGATAGTATGATGGCAATCCAGCCACTCATTTTATACATGAACTGCATTCACAAGAAAGCTCTAAGCTTTCCTTGGGTATGGGATTCTCAAGTGCATTGTAATCTTTGACAGCACATCCACAACACTAATTTCAACGTAAGTGTGTTTTTCAGACTCCACTGGGTTAGCCTGGAAGCAGCATGTACATACATGTGTATTATCTGACACTCATACATGTAGAAAACACTTTCCGTACAACATCTTTTTAAAGAAAAAGCTTGAGTACATGATTAGTACAAACCGTGGGATATTTTTAGGTACCCATGTGATTCCTTTAATTGTTTACTCAAGGATATGATTTGAAATGCGGTTAACATTTACGGTTTCTTTGGGGAAATACTCGAGCAATACAGCTATCGATCCTTGAGGAAGTAAACCTCCATCTTGACAAGCCTTATATAGGTCAAATTATTAATGTGTGACCTTTTTCTAATTTCATAAAGCAAACTGCCATTTTATTCAACAAAAATCACATATGCTCTTTTTATTGCTGTATCTTGGAGTCATAATATTCGCAATGTGCTCCACATAATAATATTTTCCTTGAGTCTTTCATAACAGGTTTCAAACATGTAGCAAAGTAAATGGCCTCAAGATATTCAAATCTCATAAGGCCAAAAAAAAAATATGTTTGTTTGCCCTCCGCGACCGACCCTAAAAATGCCAAAAATGTGGGTCGTGATTTTAGTTGGGTTTTTTTCTTCAAACATGTAAAATATGAAAACTCAATATTTTCGATGTAAAACGTAAAATTTAGCAGTGTGAAGTCACATTTAGTAGTATAAAATGCACATTTCCTCTAAATAATGACCCACTTTGATTAAGCCCTGCATTGCTTGGTATTCACGATAAAATCCATGGAATGACATCATATGTGTAGAGTAAAAAAAAAAATTAACAGACCGACCAACCCAAAATTTTAATTTTTCCACTGGAGGGCAAACAAACAATTTTTTTTGGCCTAATTTTGTAACAAGATGGCATATTTGGAGTACTTAATGTTCACAAATTTTATCAGAAAACTTATGCACCATAATATTTGAAATCTGGAAAATGTTTTACATATGACACTATGAAGTCAAAAGTCTTTCCATATAAATAACATATTAACAACAGCAAAATATTGTGAAGATCTTGTCCTTTAAAAAATGTAAGATGTATGGTATTTTTTAAGAAAACAGTCACCAATATTTGGAGTTTATATCAACTGCAATCTGCTCCAAATATAATATTTTTCTTGTATAAGTACCAGGTTTCAAATTTACATTAAAGAGTACTTTGCCTGAAGACATCAAATTTTATAGGTCAAAATATTTTTTAAGGCAAATTTGGTAAATTGCCAACAGTGTATCTATTTTCCTGAAATTTCATTTTCAAAAATTGTTCTTGTCGATTTAAAATTATTTTATTATAGTTTAGAAATGTTATTACATTCAAAAGCCTGATATCTTCACAAAAAACTGTTTGATGGATGTAAGAAAGTTTTAATTTTGAGAATTTAACAATTTATTTCTAGAGACAGTATCATAGAATTTTTACATCCCTGGCAATCTAAGAATTCAAAGCATTACATGAACAATTGTCTCTTGTATTATTAAGTATAGGAATAAGTTAGAAGTTGGAAAAGCTTTCTGAAAATGCAGACAAATCGGTAATCGGTACAGAAAGTTGAAGTTCACATTGGTGATCATGGCTACTGCCTTTAATACAATATATTGAAAGTAATAGCCAGAAGATGGTTTCAGCATATAGCTTTAAATTATGAAATATACATATATATAATAAGCGATACGGAAAAACAGAAAAAAACAAAACAACGGAAATGAAGAGGAACACAGAAACTTAATTTTCTCAAGAAAATAAAATTGAATGAGTTTTTTGACAATTAAACAACAAAACAACAAATCAACATACCATCGTTCATTTTAAATCTTGACTGAAATTCAAGTGACAATGAAAATAATCTTTAGCATCCCTGTTACAATCGCTATTTTGCATTGCCCATGCTACCTAGACAGCCGATTGACATGAAAATGCACATGATATTTTTACATAGAAAAAGAATACGGAATTCAACTTTTAGAACACACAATATTTTCCAGCTTAACCTATAGATATTTAGAGCAGGAGAACATACATGTATGTTTACGAATTCATGTAAAACATTAATTTCTATCCATTTTATCTCGAAATTTTGAGACCGTGGTAATATAAACAATAAATATTAAATACAGGTGAGACTGATTTATATACATGTTTAGAACAATAAAATAATATAAGTTTTGAAAAAATGTGTGGATAAATAGGAAAGAAAGTATTTTGAAATTGTCTTATATTTTAAAGTCAATATTATTGCTATCTACTCAAGATATGATATTTACTTGCATCATTTAATTTCAGGTTTCAGATTCATAATGGCCAATGGGGAATTTGCCCGTAGGCATCTGATTTTATTGTAATAATACCATAATACTTTCTGATTGAAAAAAGATACAGTTACAATTTACATTATTAATCAGTTTATTTCAAATTTTGCACCATAAGATAAATTTAGATTAGGGAAATGTTTTACAGGTGATACTTTTAGGCTTTTAAGCCTCAGAAGTATATTAATCATATAAATGGCATGTTATGAAAAGAAAACGGATAATAAAAGTGCGGAGCATGGTATTATTTTTTCTGATAATGATGCGATGCTTTGTTATTTTTTCTGATAATAATATGCGTAATATTCTTGTATCGCTAATATATTTTGAAGTCAATGTCATCGCAATCTGCTCAAGATACAATATTTTGCTTGTGTCTTAATAACAGGTTTGGGTTTTAATATCGGCAACCATATTGCCTCAGGCATCTGGTTTCATTGTATAAAGAGAGATGATACTGAGAACAGGAAGAAAATGCTTTTTTCATATTTTTTAATGGTACAAAAATTTCACACACATTAATTTCTGAATTGGTATTTTGACAGTGATAAAGTAAACACTTGTAATTTGTGTGTGTGTTACTACGAGGTTAACAAACGTTCGAGTGCAAAATTTAAATCAGGTTTTTCCATCATAGTTAGAGTGGATTTTAATTATATGCCAGGGTTGTAGGCTTATTCTTTGTGGGATGAGTTGACCTAAATACATGTGGCTGATGGGTGTATATACATTTTGTAAACGCACTGTAAATGTAATAAATTTGGTGGGTTTATTTCACAAATGAGTTTGTTGTCAACAGTCATTTTCACAAAATTTTGATTTTGCTATTTCGATTTTGTAACCAAATGAAATTCATGCATGATGTTTAAGCAATACTATAAGATTTTGATCAAAAATGGTTTCATCTACATCTAAATAGATACTCAATAAAGTTGCCGTAGAGGCAATATCTAATTGAGAACATAATGGACGTCAGACGGGAAAAAAGTACAATAACAGTAATAATAATAACAATTTCTAAAGCGCAAAATCTATACTTAGGGCATATCTCTAAGCGCATAAACGTGATAAATGGTTAAAAAACTTATAATACAGTAATCACAATACAAACTACTGCCGAAGCAGGGATATGTAGACGGCCGCTAGTAAACTACCAGCAGCCTACTCCAAAGGTAAATTACCTTTGGAGCCTGTACAAAAGTTATGATTATGAGGATGAGTATTATGAAGAGTGGCTGCAGCCTAATTTTAGTAATAAATGAATGACAAAAAAAATAAAATAAATATAAAATGCCGTTAATGAGATTTGAGATTGGTTTTGAATAGGTCCGGTTGATTGCAATCAAGGAGTGCGGACGGCAGTGTGTTCCAGTCAGGTATTGTGCGTGGGAAGAAACTGTATTTGTATGTGTTTGAGTGAGTAGACATGACTCGGAATTTGGCGTCATGGTACTGACGAGTTTGAGAAGCTGTTGGTCTGTTGACATAGTCCGGTATAGGGATTGCAATGTCCTGATTGTGGATTTTGTGCATCATTGTAAGATGTGCGTTCTTGCGACGTTCTTCAAGTGACGGCCATTTGAGTTTGTCTAATAATTCAGTTACTGTACCCTCTGATGTTTTGTAGTTGTTACCCACGAATCGTTCGGCCCGTCTTTGTACCATCTCGATTTTGTGTATATCTGACTTGGTGTAAGGGTCCCAGACAACGCAAGCGTATTCTACAATGGGTCGGACTAGCGCAAAATACATCTGCTCTTTAATGGACGTAGGGCACCTCCACAGATTGCGTTTTAAAAACCAGAGTGTTTTGTTTGCCTTTGAAGTGATATTATTTATGTGTTCAGTCCATTTGAGATTACTAGATAGCTCTATGCCAAGATATGGGTGATGTTTTACACAGTTCAAGATGATATTTTCCATTTCATACAAGTGTGACAGTGGTTGTTTTTTGGTAGTTACACAAAGAACGTTGCATTTAGCGGTATTAAAGGACATTTGCCATTTCGACGCCCAGTTGGTCAGTGATGTTAGGTCTGTCTGAAGAGTTTTAGTGTCTGAAGGTGAGTGGATTGTCCCATAAAGAACGCAATCGTCAGCAAAGAGTCAGATGTGTGTACCATTATTGATATTTTCTGCAATGTCATTGATATAAACAAGAAACATTAGAGGTCCCAGGACAGTTCCCTGGGGGACACCAGATTTGACATGAGTATGGGAAGAGACTTCCCCATCAACGACTACACACTGAGATCTAGCTGTCAGCCAGTGCGTGATCCAGTTAAGAATACGTCCGCGAATGCCATAGAATTCAAGCTTTTGTAATAGTCGCTGATGGGGTACCTTATCGAATGCCTTTTGAAAATCTAAAATGAGTACGTCGTTTTTATAGTAAAAACAGCATAAAATGGAGGAATGTGACTATCTAAAAGCGTTTTTTAAGTGTATTTTGTGATAAAAATTGTTTTGCTACCAAAAAATTGATAAAAAACACATGCATGCTTTCCTATACTTATACATGTGGAATTAAATTCGGGATCCCGAATTTAATTCAACAAATGGCCATTACAGAAAATGTAAGCATCTTTGAGCCAAATCGTTTGGAGGATATTCATATCTACCAAAAACAAACCAAATAAGCCCTAAAAATCATTGTCATAAAAAAGTCATGGGTAACAGGGAGTGCTTCATTTTTAACACTTTATAGTATTGCTTTAAATTCCTTTCAAAATTGAGGATAGTTAGAATATTTGTATAAAAAGGTCATCATGGTCATGTTTAAATATTATCAGTGTCCATTTCAGCATTCTAACCATAAATTTAAGTAGCCTCATATTATCACATATAGATAAAATGTTTTGCTACCAGCTGAAATAGTCGAATTTGGTTTTTCTCAAATTGTTTTGATCTCAGGAGGATGATACTGTAACTTCTCGCGTATAAATTGTATGAAAATCATATGATGGGCAGTTTTGAAGCAGCTGACAATATCATGCTTCCTTTTGCTATATCAAGGGAAGTTTAGTTTATTCTATCTTTAACAAACCTCATTAGAATGGATATGTGACAAGTTTGCTCTGTACTTACGGCATTAGACCCAAAAAAAACCCTCCAAAAGTGAGTGTACTTGGATAGGTATTGAGAACTTTTACCTAATTAAAAAAAATGCCAAAACCTACCATTGCTTTTCTTGTGTATGCATTTCTATTTTATAGTTACTTTTTATGATATAACATTTATGATATTGAAGAGAAGTTTGAAACTTTCATTCTATTTTTTAAAAAACATGGAAAATCAGATTTTAAGCACTTTATTAATTTCAATAGAATGTCACTATAAACATAAATTTTACTTTTAGAAATTACATTCAACCATTAGGTGATATTGTACATTTTTTATGTTGAGTGCAGGCTCAAAATTCATTTTGCATACTGAATTTTTGACTTACAATATTTGTTATTGTTCACTGTATGCAGTGGGGTTTGAACCCACCCTTTTTATTTTAACCCCACCCTTTTTATCCAGACACCCTTTATACTGAAAGTTCTCTGAGCCCACCCTTTTTAGAAACTTGGATCAGTTTTTCATACTGATGTACTGAATTCTGAATTCACCTCACTTTGGTTTACTGATTAAGCCCTAGCTTGGCAATGTAGAAAACATTTATGGTGACAAAAAATGTTATCACAATGATGATATGCTCATTCTGATTCTTGGGGTTTTTCGACATAATTTCAATTTTAGTCAAAGCCCACCCTTTTTGTTTCAGACCCACCCTTTTTATCAAGGCACCCTTTTTACTAGAAATTCTCGGAACCCCACCCTTTTGACATGTTTTTTATTTTCCTAGACCCACCCTTTCTAAAAGCGTGTCACGCATACAGTGTTGTTGCTGATGAGCATTCGTAAAGCAGAAAATGAATTGGTCTGTAAGGTTAATGACCGCTCAGTAACAACCATCACTAAAATTAAAGTATGTTCGAAAACTGAAATTGGTCTTGGGAGTTACGATGTTAATGAAGATAATTCATTGTTACTGGAATAAAATGGTTGCATCGACTGTTCCTGCCAGTGTAAGCTTTTAAGTTGCAAAATACCCCTTAGTGTTGTAAAATAACAACCTCATAGTACCTCAGGTGACAACCATGATGTCTTTTTTCAAAGCTTTTTACCTTGATTCACTGTTAAATGACTTGTTAAGAGAGTTGACTGACCAACTGTAGAAATGTGGCTGATAAGATTAATTCAGGCCATGTTGTAGGGTTTGTTTATATTGACCTGACTGGTGTGAGGCTGGTTGCTGTCTACTGCTGATGTGATAATTCGTACATGAACTTAAAAGTCAGTCTTCTTATAGGTATAGATTAAAATAGCAGAGGTTTTCCACCCATTTCTAGTGTCTCGGTCAGTTTATCAATGGCGATTGATATATATATAAGGTTTCTGTCGACATGCCTTATAAATGTCTGTGGGCCGTAGACACACCAAAAGCATGCTTAAGAATGTAACTCGTAGTTAAAACAACGTTGTCTTCAGTTGCAGTCCAATAACTACCAGTGGCTGAGCGGTGACCAACCGGGCAACGCAAGAATTCGCCTATGTCATGTCCTTTCGATTCCAGCTTCTGATTTCAGATTTCTGGTTGGCGACTGATGGTTATGTGACCATAGCATCAAGAAATGAGCTCCTATTTGAGGTTTTTGATGTTGTTTTTTAATTTAAAACTTGAAGCAGAAAGTATATACACTTAAAAATGTGTATAAGCATTCACTTCTTGGATGAAAATAAATGTTTTACCCCAATCTATATTCGAAATTTTACACCATGAAAATATATAGACATACCTGTCAAGTCTCCCGATTTAGGTGGGAGTCTCCGGTTTTTAGGTAGTCCTCCCAACCTACTGATCGTGTAGCCATTTATCCCGCTTTGAAAAAAATATCTCCTGCTATCTCCCGTTTTTGATAAAAAAATCCAGCTTTTGAAAAAAAAGTACCGCGGTGTCCTGTTAGTGTGTATTGCAGATCTTGTACACCCTACTTTCAAAAGTTACGTAACATTTTTTTGGATGTACCTTTTGGGCCTCACATGCCAGTTGTCCGTAAACGTTACCCGTAAATTTTAATCTCCCGCATCAGAGTTTGGAAATGTTGACAGGTATGTCTAGATGATGTTACAACTTACAAGCTCAAAATTTAAAATTACATAGAACATAAATTGGCCCAAAATTTAATGCAGATAAATGGGAAAAAGACTTCTAAAAATTATTTTATATTTTAGAGTCAATATTATTGCAATCTACTCAAGATATTTGGTTTTACTTGCATCTTTAATGTCAGGTTTCAGATTCATAATGGCCAACCGGGAATTTGCCTAAGGCATATCATTTTGTTGTAATAATACGTTGAGTAGGAAAAAATGATCAGAGTTTAAATTTTTAACATACATTTTTAATCAGTTCATTTCAAATTTTGCACCATATGATGAATTTAAAACAGGGAAATATTATACAGGTGATACTTTTGGCTTTTAAGCCTCAAAGTATTATGATCATATAAATAGCATATGATGAAATGAGATAAGAGTGTGCAGCATTGAATTATTTTTTCTGATAATGATATGGTACCATGTTATTTTTCTGTTAATGATATATGCATAATATTCTTGATATATTTTGGATTCAGTGTCATTGCAATCTGCAAGATACAATATTTTGTCTGTGTCTTAATGACAGGTTTCGTATTTAATATTGGCCACCATATTGCCCTGAGGCATTTTCTGATATCTTAGTATAAAAAGATGATGAGCAGGAAGAGAATACACTTCATTTTTTTTTAAAGATTTTCTGTTTCTTTTTCTTTTTCTTCTTTCTTTCTTTCCTTTCCCCCCTTTTTTTTATACAATAAATTTTACCTAGATGAAATTTTCAAATTAAAATATTTGGACAGTGTGATAAGATAAACACTAGCGGAATTTTTATGATATATAGCTGTAAGATACATTACAAGCAAGCATGAAAAAATTGTTCTAATTGCAAAATTTACATTAGGTGTTTTTTTTCTTGGAATATACTATAAATTTTGAATGACATATTTGCAAGGTTGTTTCAATGAATATATCCCGGAGCAGTCATAGGTTTATTTTATGTTGGTTAAATATGACCTAGATACATATGACTGCTAGGTATACAAATGAATTGCAAATGTTTTGAATTTTGCAGGGTCTTCATTTCACAAATTGTGATCAATAGCCATTTTCACTGGAATTTCATCCTGTACTTTTCAAAATTTATATGATAATATAGGCAATTATAGAAATGATTTCGAAGAAATATATGATGTATTTCTAAATGTTAATTTTTTTCTTTTTGAAATTTGCAAAGTTATATTCCTCACAAAATTGAGTATGTTTATTGTTTTATACCATCATTTTAAAAGGAAAGTGTCTCTCATTAGAGCACTTCTCCATAGCAAAGAAAAGCATCTAAATAGCACAATTTATCAATCATTTATCGTTACAAGTAAATGTTTGTAGTCATTGCAGTCAAGTTAGCTCAATCGGTAAGGCGCTCCCTTGCAGTGCGGAAGGTCCCGAGTTCGAACCCCGCTGGTGCCAAAAAAGTTGAGTGTGCTTGAAATCGCTTGGACAAGGAACTAACTGCTAATTGTCTCATGGAAACCCATATGAAACTCGGGGAGCTGATCCGGGCAGCGATGGTACGTATGTCGGCTGATCAAGGTTCAGCGCCCCTAGAGGTTGTCGCAGAACCTGAAATGATGCTTGGTGTGGAATGAAGCTTACTTGGGCCACAGTGGTCAGCGAACACCTGTAAAGTGTGCAGAGGCCGAGTGGAATTACAAATCTGGGAGGCATAGCACACTACATGTATAAATCCCCAGTATTTTTTTTTTGTGTGTGTGTGTGTTACTGCCTACTGTCTCAGTTATGAAATTTTGACTTCATGTAATCTGTTTTGATCTCAGGTCCGCATATAGTGGCATACTTAAAAAATACTTAAATAAATATTATGTTAGGGCTGACAATAAAAGTATATCCTTTTGCTATGAATATTAGGTTATTATAATAAATTCAACATCATTATAGGGAAATTAAGTAAACGCCAAAACACAAACATTTTGCTTATCTTATTATGTGTATTTTATGATTTTGAAAAGAACCCGATAGGCCTACTATCAAAAAGCATAAAAAAGGTTGTTTTAGATAAATACTTTGGCATATTTGAATGGAATACCAATCTACAAATTTCTTTTAATAATTACATTAAGCCATGTGGTGATATCTTCCAATTTTTGAAGGAACAGACAGTCATAAAATCCATTTTGTACATCTGTAACAAGGTTTTTTGCTATGATGGAACCTCTTTTAAGACAGTCTACTAAGCCAAAACCCTGATTATACAAACTTTCAAGTCCCTGACATTGAATTTGTATGTTATAAATGATGGATAACACAAAATCCTGATAACACAAATTAAAATGTGTGATACCTAAGATTTTGTGTTGAAGAGGTTCCATCGTATCAGTAATATCAAAAGTTTGACTAAGCCATCGTTTTTTTATTTTGAAGTTTCTGATGAACATGCAGATAATTAATCTTTAAATTTGTTAGCGATAGTTCAGTTTTTGCCGTCAATGAAGTAATCCGTCAAATGTTATAAATAATTCTCTGAGGTGAAATCAGGCCCAGGAAAGAGGATGTTTATTAAGACTATGGTCACAATACATAGTACGAACAGTTACGAGCAGCGTTTAGTCTGTCTAGTAGGATCACTGGCAGCGAGCTGAGCCTGCTCGCTACTCGTGGTCCTCCTAGACGGACTAAACACTGCTCGTAACTGTTCGTACGATGTATTGTGACCATACTCTATGATAATTCAGTCTTAATGGTTTTCATAACACCGTAGCCTTGACTATTGCTGCAAGTGTAAGCTTTTAAAGTTGAAAAAACACCCCTTTAATAGTTATGTAGAATACAACCTCCTTGTACCTCGGGTGACAACATTGTCCTTTTTAAAAGCGTTTTACCTTGACTTATTGTAAATAGCTTGAAAATGCAGAGAGTTGATTGACCAACTGTAGAAATATGGCTGGTTAATTAACTTAGGCCATTTACTGATGGTGCATTGATGATATAATGTGTAGGGTTTGTTTATATATTGACCAAACTGATGTGAGGTTGGTTGCCATCTTCTGCTCATGTAATTTCTGTGAGATGAACTTTGAGTCGCAGTAAGTAAACCTACTTGTAAGGTATGATCAAGAGTACCGTACATTGAAATTCATAGAAAAATACTTTTTCAAACTGTTTATCAATCAAAATGTACCTGCTTATAAAGAAGCTGGTTTGCAAACAACTAACAGCAACAACACTAGCGCACTTCGGTAGATATCAGTTTGATCCTTGTTCAGAGCAGGAAGTGTGAATACATTGATAATGTGATTGCATGACTGATGATAATGGGTCTGAGGAGCTTTATTTTAATTATAAAATACATATTATAGTTCGAGCAATACCAGTTTTAGGCCCAGAGATACTAGGTTTACATTGAATGACATTTTAATAAATTTAAGATGATATTGGTCCTTTAGTAAATTTAAAATGCTAACAGTTGGTCCTCAGACATTTCTATAAAGCAGCTGTTCTATGCAGAGTTCTATCCTCCCCGAGTCCTACCATCCCGGAGTAAAAAATTGAATTTGATACAAAATCCTAGGGTAGATTCCAGTACAGTATTTAGAAGAGCCAGTTAGTAAGCAGTGCTGAGTAATGGTATAGAAATGGTAGTATTATAAAAGCATTTTCAGCTCTGAACCAGAGCTAAAAAAGTCTATGTATAGGCCTACATGTACTCTTATTCACTGAATAATATGGATTGTAATTTGTCAGCTGTACCAATGGTACCAATATTCCAACTCCAAGTTCCGCGCAGACAACTTAGATCATCTACATCATCTCTTAAATATTTTGTGCCAAGAACTAAAGCAGTCACTTTTGCTGATTGATCTATCTAGTGATTTGGTCAAAAGAAATGGAATCCTCTTCCGGACTACATCAAAGATGGAAAGACTGTTGATCAGTGGCGTGCCCAGGATTTTTTGAGTGGGGGGGCACAACCATCAGTTTCCCCCGAATGACCAATAGTGGCAGAAGTGTAAAATGTGATATTTTTAGATTTTCTTCATAATGCGCGCGTAGCGTGCGAAAAATTTTTCAATTAACGCAAAACACGGCAAATTTTGACTGAATATTGACAGAATAACAGAAATTTCGCGCGAAGCGCGCAAAATTTTTGCTTTTTCATACTTAAATTATCAAAAACAAAGGGAAATTCAAGGTATTTTCTTCTCTTTCCCTTTGATTTTTTTCTCTCCTCCCCTCTCTTTTCTATCTTTTTTGTGTCAAGATGCCCGAATGGGCCGTTTCCCCCGACTGACTCATCAAACTGGGGGGGGGGGGGGACGGGCCCCCCCGGCCCCCCTTTGGGCACGCCACTGCTGTTGATGCTTTTAAATAACTGTTAAAGACTTAATTATTTAATCAAGTGTATGATGTTTAATTTTCCATGTTTCTGTCATAAGCGCCTTTGAACAAAATGTCCTTTTGATTTTGGCGCTATACAAGTTTTCTTTGATTGATTGATTGTTACAGAGATGGTCATTTTGATTTCAGGTTTTTAAAACTAAAAAGTTGTGGCCTATTGGTATTAATCTGATTACACATATCAGTAGAAGCTGAATACCAAACCATGCTTCACCTCAAATCATCTTGACTTTCTGCTATGAGGATGAGCGCATAATTGCATCAAGTATGAGCTGACGACGGTATTTCTGGTGCGCTAATTGAATCAGGAACAAAGTCTAATGTCGTGATAAAGGTAGACTCTGGTTTAAAGGTACATTACCTTTGGCTTAAAAATGAACATTCAATGTTGGAATGTCATGATACCAAGTACATATATAAAAAGTTATCAGTTTGTTTCAATCTCTGAGTTTATAAAGATTCAGCGATTTTTGTGATTGCAGATGAACTTTCATAAAGTTGAAAATTGATTGCAAATGAACATTAAAGTTCTATAGCAACTGTCCCTAAAATAATCAAAAAATCAGGCCCAGAAGTGAGGATTTTAATTAAGGTAATTCAGTCTTAATGTGGTTTTCAATTCATAATATTCCAGCCTCAACTGTTGCTCTCAATGTAACCTTCTAATCTAAGTTGCAAAATATTCCTTAGTGCTGTAAATTATAACCTTCTTGTACCTCAGGTGACAGCCATGATGTCTTTTAAACAGATTTTTACCTTGACTTAATGTTAAATGGCTTGAAAAGGCAGAAGAGTTGATTGACCAACTGTAGAAAATGGCTAGCTAATTAATTTAACTCAGGCCATGTGCTGAGGGTGTATTGATGACATAATGTGTAGGGTTTGTTTATGCATGTATTGACCTGACTGACGTGAGGTTGGTGCTATCTACTGCTGATGTAATTTGTCTGAGATGAACTTAAAGGTGTGTTTATACTGTGACGTATTGGGGGTAATGACAAGAAATGTAGACCTACGTATTGCATTGTTAAATTTTACGCCCGTCATCGTTAGTTAAAGTCAGTTATTAAATGCTCACACACGCTGCTAGCTACGCACCCTATCATCACTTTCAGTCGCTTTCAGTTACAACTTTTAAGTTGCAAATACGTTACCCTATGTCAGAATAAGTCGTCACAGTGTAAACGCAGTCAGTTTTTACAGGTACAAAATGACTGAACTAATCGATATACAATGCATCCTTGCCATTCACGCTAAACTTGACCTTCAGGTACTATTGTAATAAGTCTATGTATGATAGTCAAATTCATAGAAAAATTTTTTTTTTTAACAGTTTGTTAATCAAATCTAACTCCCTAGAAATACTGCTTTTCACACATCCACTGACAGCGACATCAGTAACAAGCTACGGAAGAGATCAATCTCATTGATATGTTTCAAAACTGGAATCAACCACTTAAAAATTTAAGTACAAGCTTTTATTTCAGAAAGGCATATTTTTCGACTGTTGAATTTCAACAAAGTTGGCCACTCCATGATTAGTCTATGAGATGTCATTGTCAAGAGAATCAATTCACAGGTAGTTCAATTATGGATAACATAACTCATTCAACTGTACCAATGGTGCCAGTATGGTAACCATATTTGTGGGGGTGGTCATTTTGATGTCAGGTAGTGCTAAAAGGTGATACCTAGTTGTTATTAATTTGATTACACATATCACTGGAAGCTGAATACCAAAGCATGCTTCACCTCAAATCATCTTGACTTTCTGCTATTAGGATGAGTGCATAATTGCATCAAGTATGAGGTGATGACGGTACGTACTGCTAGTTCACTAATTGAATCAGGTACAAAGTCTTATGTCATGTTAAGGTGAACTCAAACTTAAAGGCACATTTGCATATTCCGTACATCCTTGTTTTAAGATTTTAAGAAGGGTGTTAGAATTGTCCAAGTTATGATACCAAATATGGATATAAACATTTAGGTCCGTATAAAATGACCAGAACTAACTTCAGGCTTGGACTAAGTGAAATTTGATTTCTTGAAAACACATTTTTTGAAACTGTCAATTGTAATAATTTATGTCTTTGCATTCAGATCTGCTGAAATTTCTACATTTTGACCATCTGTCTGTTTTGGAACATTGGCATATTTTCAAAAATAACAAAAAATGGTTTAGTCCAGTACCAAGTTAGTCCCAGACTAAACCATTTATATGTTTTAAAATAATTACAATGTTCTATAACTGACAAATGCATCAAATATTAAAATTTTCAGTTCAAATCTTTAAACAAGAATATAAGTAATTGCTAGATTCCCCCTCAAATGTGATATTTTCAAAAATTTCATTTTTCACTTAGTCCAGGACTAAAGTTAGTCCTGCTTAGTGCACACGGACCTTGGTTCCTAAATATGGTACCAAAATGTAAGCACATTATCAAATGCTGTTTAGACTCATCTTGTTTTGTAAAGTGGCCATTTTACACTAAAAGTGTATACATAATGAATAAAGAGATAAGCACCGAGAATTATTTTGCCTCTGGGCATTAAAAACATTTTGTTTAGATGATATTATCTTTTGAAAGGAGATTATAAATTTGTCTTTACATGAATCTTTTAACAGATTTTGTGATACTATTAGGTAAAACGTTGCAAAGCACAAATAAAATGCAGATTCAAATTGATTTTGCTGTGAAGTAAAACATAATTTTGATTGATTGATGCCATAAAAATAATGGTTAAAACATAATGTTTTATGTAGTTACTGATGAGGTTCACATGAAAATGAGAAATTTACATTATGACATAATATAGTAATTCAAAATAGTGAGTACAGATATTATAGAATTAATGACTTAATGACTCAATGATATCTAATAATGACCTCTTTAACATAAATATTGCATGATTTAATGCCTTTTGTGAAAGACTTAAATGCTGCAATATGGCAGGATAAAGGATGACTATTAAAGTGCTATAGCCCAAGTTACAATATTCTGTTATTATCAATTTAACACATATGCCGTCAAAACATATTTCCTGGTTGTTTAGATGTGAGTTGTAAAACCAGGCGAATCCATGCAGCAGGCTGGGTTGGGTAGAGTGTTACCAGGAAAAAAAGGAAGATGGAAAGATTGATGAAAAATAACAGGACTTTAGTTTACAATATAGTATTTTTATTTATTAAGTTTCCCTGCTTACTGCATCGTTTAACTCGAGTGTAACGCGAGAAAAATGAAAAGGGAAAACATGAAAAATTAGTTTAAATTTAAAATTGACATTATTTTAGGGGTAAATAACAAATTTTGCAACTAATAATGAGAATAAGAGATTGTTTTTTTCTTTTTTTAATTTTTCCAACTACCATTATTAATATGATAAATTTTAGGTGAGTACAATAAAACTGCCATCTTTAAAAAGAATCATTTGTAC
>JXSR01S073957.1:52547-63095 GCA_000969725.1 Ophiothrix spiculata | reverse complement strand
GATCCGTAAGAAAATAATTTGCATGTATTTCACTTGTAGTGCAAAATAAAGTGTTCCGCATTTACAGCTGGCTCGAGATGAACAAGCACATATGATTTACATACCTTTGATATCAAATGCTTGATTTCGGTATTCAAACATGCTACAGAGTTGTTCATCGCCAATCAACAACGATGCATATTTTTATTGCGCGAGGGTGGCTTTTACCTTTCAACAAAGAACATCTTCCTGAAAAACGTATGAATTAAATTCTAAATGTTTTCAAGTTAACAAATACTCATTTTCATAAAACTTTTTAGCAGAATCTGATGCAAAATGTTAGTTTTTCAGTGTTGGTTGCTTTATCGTTTTTTAATATTCCGAAACGCCAGTCCTTGTACGTATTCCAGTTTCCGACGCGCGATGAACAGTGCGCCGACTTTTGTGTACTGCGTAAATGCACCTCCGTGTACACTGTGCCGTGCGTGACGCGCTTATTTGAATATCAACTGTGGATTCATCACGAATCAACAACGGCGCGTTCCCGTATAAGAAAATATGGTGAGTTGTTGAAATATCAGATGATAAGGGTGTTATAAGCACAAAATCTGGACAAGTCAAAATATCTAACTCAAATATAAAGTGTAGAATTCAATGGGCAGCCAGTTCCTTAGATTTAAAATAATTATGGTCATTAACCTAACAGTATTCACAAATAAGTATATTCAGATTATTTGGTCATTTGAATATCATGCATTGAGAATGCAGCAATATTTAAATATGTTATGTGAAAAGAGTTCTTATTAGTCGGAAAACAATTTCACCTGTGTGCATAACTGTCAAATAAATATGCATCATTCTACATTGTATCAAATCTTGCATAAAGCTTCAAACTTGATAGATGGCATTGACACATGATTAAAGTATGACATTCATACACTATGGGATAGAAACAGTTCATTCGAAATACAATCAATATGGTGTATATGGGTCTTCTTTTGGGAGCATCTTCAAACGATTTAATTTAAAAGTACATGTATTTTGCTATAAAGCTATACTTTGTCTGGTAAACCTAGCATAAACATGATATAAGCTGTGTCAGTGATGTGTGTACATGCATGTTGGTATTAGGATTAGTTGCAGTGCACTCACATCTTAGAGATGGGTGAAGCAGATAAAGAAAGATGAAACAGGGAGGAATTTGTTTTTCTCGCTAGTGTCATCACATAAACTCACAAATAAACAGTCCTGAAAGAAGATATGTCCTAAGAATATAATAACAAATTCACAGCACCAATATTTCTTTGTTAATGAATATTTTGATTCATGAGTATATTGATTCTCTCCAAGAGGATCCTCAATTGGATGCATGCCTGTTAAAGGTGGTTTCGGAGTAGCTGTTGTTGCGGCAGATGATCGTGCATTTGCAACTTTGTCGTAATGTAACATGACACATTTACATACTGTATGGTCTGTCGAAAGAAAAGTTAAATTTATTCCAACTCAAAACAATATGTCATTGCAACCGTCCCAACAATCTGGTAAAAAAAACAAATTTTGTTTCATGCGTGTAAAAACAAAAACATATTTTGTTTCATGCGTGTACAAGTCTACCACAATTTTATTAGTGCAACGGATCATGTGTGCGTGTACCATGCCCAACCTTATTTAGAAGCCAAGGATCTAACCAGGGAAAATTTCTCAATTTGGACTTAACTTCAAAACAGAATGCAGCAAGATTCAAATCTCATTGTTTCAAAAGAGTCAAGTCGTCTCTCAGACAAAAAGCAATATTCACATGTGCTGCACAACTGTCAAATCAATACATATAATCATTGTACGGCACATCAAACCTTGAATAAAGCTTCTTTCTTGATAGATGACATCGGCACAGGATCAAAGTATGACATTTTCAGTAGTACACAATGGAATAGAGACAGGAATATTCATTGGAAATCACATGACGTATTGAAACTTTGCTAATAACTCATTCAAAGTCGATGTGTATCTACAGATCTTCTTTTGGGAGTATTTTTAAACAATTTAGTTTAGAACTAATTTGATACAAGCTATTTGTCTGATAAACATGTTGTATAAACATGATGTAAGCTGTGTCAGAGTTGTGTGTCCATGCATTTGTGTAGTAGGATTAGTTGCTGTACACCCAAAGCAGAGAGATGGGTGAGGCAGAGAAGGAAAGATGAAACAGGGAGTGAGAAATTTATTTTTTTGCTGGTGTCATCGCATAAGTGCACAAATATGGAGCATTTTCAAACAATCAAATTTGAGGAACTTTGATATAAAGGTATCTTTATCTGATAAACATTGCATAAACATGATATAGACTGTGTCAGAGTTGTGTGTCCATGCATGTTGGTATTAGGATTAGTTGCAGTACACCCACAGCTGAGAGATGAGAAAGGCAGATAAGGAAAGATGAAACAGGGAGGGAGAAATTTGTTTCTCTTGTTGGTGTCATCACATAAATGCACAAATATGAACCTGGAAAAAATATACATACTCAGAATATAATAGCAAATCAAAGTCCAAAGTGGAAGATATTCCCTGTATAGATCCTTGATTTCTGAACTAAATTTCCCTCCAAATTCTAGAATTGCTTAAATTTGAGGTTCACACTTTTTCAAGACTAAATGGATATAGCAGCAGTATGTCATTGAAGTTGTAGTAAGGTAAAAAGTTGATTTCATCAAAATTGCGAATTTAACGAGCATGCAGCCAAGTGACGATCCTTTTTGATAGAATCAAAATGCTCATTTACCAAAATATTCATTAACAAATAAGTATTGGTGCTGTGACTTCTGGGTCAATTAAATACCATAGGATTGTCAAAAGAAAATGTAGCAAGATTCAAAACTCATTATGTGAAAATAGTCAAGTCCTCTGTCAGATTGAAAGCAAAATTCACCTGTGCTGCATAACTGTCAGATAGATACATATAATCATTTTAAAGCATATCAAACCTTGCATAAAGCTTCATTCTTGATAGATGACATCGGCACAGGATCAAAGTATAACATTCTCAGTAGTACACAATGGGATAAAGACAGGAATATTCATTCAAAATCACATGACGCATTGAAACTCGGCTAATAACTCATTCAAAGTCGATGTGTATCTACAGATCTTCTTTTGGGAGTATTTTCAAACAATTAGGTGTTGAACTGCTTTGATACAAGCTACTTGCCTCATAAACATTGCATAGACATGATATAAGCCGTGTCAGAGATGTGTGTCAATTTATTCGGGTATTTGGATTAGTTGCAGTACACCCACAGCTGAGAGATGGAAAAGCCAGATAAGGAGAGATGAAACAGGGAGGGAGAAATTATTTTTCTTGATAGTGTCATCACATAAATGCACAAATATACAAACAAAAAACAAAAAATATGCCCTTACAATATCAAACCAAATTTTATTCCAAAGTGAAAGATTTTTGAAATGTCTTTGACTTCAAAGATTTATGCTTTTTGCAAACAGTAAAGGAACTAAATTGAAAACATGTTGTTAAAGTGGTAGTAAGCCAAAGAAGTTGACTTTAAACAAATTTTGAATTTGAGGATCATTTTGACAGAATCAATATGGTCATGAACCAAAATATTCATTAACAAGTATGTATTGATGCTGTGACTTCTAGGTCATTTCAGTATCATAGGATTGTCAAAAGAGAATGTAGCAAGATTCAAAACCCATAATGTGAAAAAGTCCTCTTGTCAGTTTGAAAGCAAAATTCACTTGTGCTGCATTACTGTCAAATAGATACATGCAATCATTGTACAGCATATCAAACCTTGCAAAAAGCTTCATTCTTGAAAGATGACATCGGCACAGGATCAAAGTATGACATTCTCAGTAGTACACAAAAGGATAGAGACAGGAATATTCATTCAAAATCACATGACGTATTTAAACTTGGCTAATAACTCGTTCAAAGTCAATGTGTATCTACAGATCTTCTTTTGGGAGTATTTTCAAACAATTTTAGTTTAGAACTGCTTTGATAAAAGCTGCTTGCCTTATTAACATTGCATGAACATGATATAAGCTGTGTCAGTGTTGTGTGTCCATGCATTTGGGTATTAGGATTAGTTGCTGTACACCCACAACTAAGATGGGAGAGGCAGATAAGGAAACACAGAGTGAGAATATTTTTTTGTCGTTGTTGCTTGTGTCATCACATATCAGTGCACATTACGTGTATCAAAAAAGTATTTGCACGGATTAAAACGGATTTTGACCTTGATAAAAGCACCGATTCATACATTTCTTAAGCTTTCAAATGCAGAAAAAATGATAGAAATCGGATGAAAAATAAAAAAGATATGACCATTTTTGTGAGTACATCTCTTTAAGATCATTAAGCCATAACCCGTAATTGTGATATGTAATATCTTGCTTAACTGTGTAAATCCCATTGGAATGGAGAAGAAAAAGAGACATACTTACAAAATTGGTCATATCTTTTTTATTTTTCATCCGATTTCTATCATTTTTTCTACATTTGAAAGCTTATTAAATATGCTTTACTACAATAACAAGAAATGTATGATTTGGTGCTTTTATCAAGGTCAAAATAAGTTTTAATCTGTGCACAATTTTTTTTGATGCACGTGTTATTGGCAGGCATGAAAAGTGTTTTCAGATTTACCGATGTTGATGACTTGTCATAAATTCAAGCAGTTGCAAATTTTAGTTGACATAACATGATGGATAATCGGGAATGTTTGATTCCATGTTTTGCAGACTTGCTTTTACCCCATGGGATTCTTGCATAGATCCAGTAAGAGTTTCTCTCACCTTTTACTCAGCAGACATATTTACCCTTCACTATTTGCTTAGATAATTGGGAAAACTTGATACGCCTTCCTCACTGTTATTCCTGTTAAATGTGTTAGGTTATGGTTAAGAAAATCACTTAACTAGTTGAGTCCAAGACTTTTGATGTTATTTGCTCTGAGAAGTGTTTGTTTTGACAAGTGATTGTGTTTTTTCCTGTTTTACGCCTTTTAAAGATGGGCAATTGTTCAAACAGTCCAATAATTCAACACTGTTTGTGAATGACAAATGTTCTTAACTTCTATTTTATTCTTTTCCAATTTACAATGTTTTCAGCAAGTAGCTTTACACAAGAAGTCTAGATGTTAACACATGTGAATCCCTATAAGCCCCACTGTGTAACATTTATCTTCTGTTGTTAACATAAATCAGATTCAATTTGTTCCATTATTTTGTTTTCAGCAAGAAGCTTTGCACAAGAAATGCAAATCCTAGATAAGCCCCTCTGAGAATTACCTTCAGTAGGTAACAGTTAAGATACAGCAATAATAGCTTACCATACAAGCTGTTTTTAATCTAGGTCTATACATGATAATTTAGATGTGCCCAAACTCAATACATATGTGTGTGGTGGAGAGTGTGTTTTTTTATGATTAGGTTTTATCTTATCAAGAAGCTTAAGCACGTATGTGAATCTCACATAAGTCCCTCTTGTGTGACAGATATATCTAAACTATCTGAAAAATGAAACGGGGAGTGAGAATATTTTTTTTTGTGTCATCACATATCAGTGCACAAACATTTTCAGATTTACAGATGTTGATGACTTGTCATAAGTTCAAACAGTTGCAATGTTTACATAACATGATGGGTAATGGGCATATGTTTGATTCCATGTTTTCCAGACTTGAGTTTACCCCATGGGATTCTTGCACAGATCCAGTAAGAGTTTCTCTCACCTTTTACACAGCAGACATATTTACCCTTCAATATTTGCTTAGATAATTGGGAAAACTTGATACGCCTTCCTCACTGTTACACTCTTAGAAGGCCGGGATCAAATTTTTGATCCTTTTTCGGGATCATTTTATTTTGATCCTTTAAGGATCACTTTTGATCCTTTAAGGATCACTTTTGATCCTTTTGCGGATCAATATATACAAATGGATCAAATTCACAAGGATCATTTTTGATCCTTTTTTAGGATCATTTTATTTTTATCCTTTTTGATTACAATATCAAAGTTTTGATCCGTATTTCTGGTTTACTTTGATACGGAAAGGATGAGCTCACATTTTGATACCGCGTTTGGATGCAACGTGATGTTTTGTTTCATATTTGAGTACACCCCATTACCGCTACACAGCGGGGAATGTATACTATGGTGTAACATGTATAAATACGTTGATTTCATCACACAGCCCCGTGGTCGAGTGGTTAGAGCCTTGGTCTTGTAATTACCAGCAGGTATGAGTGCGGCGTGGGTTCAAACCCTGCTAGGGTAACTTCAGCGTGATGTTTTTATGCAGATCTTTTTATAAGAAATATTTGATCCTTTTTACGGATCAAAAATTGGGATCCTTTTTTTGGGATCATTTTGATCCTTAAAGGATAAGCTCATATTTGATACCTAAAAAGGATCAAAATTGATCCTTTTTGTCTCATATTTGATACTTTCTTTCTAAGAGTGTAGTTGTCAGAAATGTTGTAGGTTATGGTTTAAAAAATCACTTAACTAGTTGAGTCCAAGACTTCTGATGTTGTTTGCTATGAGAAGTGTTTGTTTGACAAGTGATTGTGTGTTTTTTCCTGTTTTAAGCCTTTTAAAGAATGGAAAATTGTTCAAACAGTCCAATAATTCAACACTATTTGTGAATTGCAAATGTTCTTAGCTTCTATTTTATTCTTTTCCAATTTTCAATGTTTTCAGCAAGTAGCTTTACACAAGAAGTCTAGATGTTAGCACATGTGAATCCCTATTAAGCCCACTGTAACATTTATCTTCAGCAGGTAACATAAATCAGATTACATTTCTGCCATTTATTTTGTTTTCAGCAAGTAGCTTTGCACAAGAAATGCAAATCCCAGATAAGCCCCTCTGAGAATTATCTTCAGTAGATAACAGTAAAGATTCAGTTATAATAGGGGACCATACAAGCTGTTTTTAATCTAACCCTATACAAATAATTTAGATGTGTCAAAACTCATACATGTTTGGGGGAGTGGGTGGTTTTTTCCCTCTTGTGATCAGATTTTATCTTAGCAAGAAGCTTAACACTAGAGACTGGTTGTAAGCACTCGTGAATCTCAGATAATTCCCTCTGTGTGACAGATATATCTAAACTATCTAGTAGATATCATAGCAATATACGTTAATGTTTCCCCAATTTTCATAGTTTTGTGATTGTCTGGCTAGTTATTTTCGAGCAGGAAATTGGTTTTATTGATGGCTTGAAATATTTCAATCAATATATATAATTTACCAATACCATTCAATGCCTAGTCCCAGTATACATGGGTCAAGTGTGCTAATATAATGAAAAATCAAAGAGAAGGTTATAATGATGCGTTAAATTCAGATGTTTTTCGAATCCAGCAACTGTACAAAAGTGCATTGAAAACTTCTTGCATTAAAATCTATCTTTTAAAGAAAAATATATAATAAACAGAAAATTTGTTTTTGAAAAATTTAATTTTCAATACATTGTTATATATCGCACCCGGTAAATTTTTCTAACTGGAACACTATAGCATAGTGGAATCACTGATCAGTGGGTCAAAAAAATATTTTGTCAAAAATATCATGGATCCTCCTGTGAGCAGTGTTTCAAGGAAACTACCCTGGAATTTGGCTGACAAGTGTTTTGAAAATTAGCTGTAATAACTTTGCAGAGGATCATGTTAAAGCAATTGAGAGATGGTTAACCTTTGATGATATGAGTATGCATAACATAGTGAAGTAATTTGACAAGGTGCCAAAATGAGGAAAACATACCACATATTAAGTTTCAGTAATAGTATTTTTTTTCAAAATTGGCAATTTAGAAATCAGTTTAAATAAGCAAAATGTTATTTGATTTGATAATCTATGATACTATCCTAACTCTCTTCTGGGAAATCCCTATCAATCATTCCTATCAATAATGCTTATTTTATTGGATTTGAACCTAGGACACCCTATACCTCAATCCATTGTCCAGCCAATCAAGCCACCGGGCAGGTCCTGTCTCAACAACATTTTGGTCTTCATGTATATCTCTCATCTAGGAGGTAATTGAACTTTCTGGTGGGCTTTTATTGATTTCTGCTGTGGGTTTTTGTATGAGTTTTGCAAGACATGGATTTCAACATGTCTGAAACTAAGAGTAAATATTGTGGGTTCTGAAATCATTTTTTAATCTACCTTTGGGGAGTATTCATAACGAATAATTTGTATCGAAGTTGGAATAATCTGTCTGATAAGTGTGTTTGAGTTTAATGGTTGTGGTATTATATTTTTATGGGGATTTTTGAGCGTGTGAGTAAAAGATTAGTTGTTATGTACCTAATCCATAATAAGAGATGGGAGTGATTAACCTACTTTAATGTGTGTTTGTCACATTTTCAACATGAAGAATGAAGCATTTCCATTTCCTCATTAGTGGAGGGGCTGAAAAGGGTTGTCCTTCCAAGATTCAAAAACTTAACATCTATCCCTATCTCCTCCTCCAACAAATAAATGTCAACCCTTTGTACACCTAAGTGCGTCACAGCTTGGGTATCATTTAGGCCTAAAAATGCTTGATTGGCTAACATTGAAAAATAAGCATAGGTAAGTAGGCCCTTTTCAGCAAAAAACTCAAAAGTTTACTAAACTTGGGTGTTTTTTATACCCTTTTTTATTTGACCAGAAAATTGGATTTGATCAGGTTACACCAATCCAAGAGCTTTATTAAGCCTTACTTGCCCAAATGACCCCTACTCTATTCCATATTTTTTCAGATCTGTACAGAAAGAGATGACGCTCAGTTAGGGTTATGTTTAGGGGATCTCTAAAATTTAAGACCTTTCACATCCTAAAACGATGTCCACTCATTTTCACACCACATATATTTGGACATGTCTGTTGTTAAGTTTAGAAGTCCCAGAAAATGGCCACCCATTTAACACCACAAACAACTCTCTATACCCCTGTATAGAGAGTTCTCCATCCGTAACAATCCTCGGTCTTTCTCAAGTCTCCAGAGTGATATTGGGTCTGGTTAGGGTAAGAGTAGAGTTAAGGTTAGAGAATCTCAGATCACAATTTACTGAAAGATTTGAAACACTGAACTACCATTTTATCCATGTTTTTTTCCAAACTTTAAAAAAACACCACATGAATATATTTCACCTGAGACAAAAGTTTTGCCCCTTTTGTTATGAGATGATCGTATGTCTGAAATTAATAACAGTGTTCATGTCCATGCATTGCTCCCTGCAGACAAATAATAGACAAATAAGCTTGATAAAACTGGTTCTCATCTTGGCATCATCAAAGCTAGACTTATGCCTCAAGGGTTACGTGGCATTAAAGATATTTTAATAAATACATTGGAAATTATATTGGAGTCTAGATGGAAAATTTTTAATATTTTTGTTAAATGTGAGCTTGTCCTATTTCTGAACCTGTCTGGTACGTCAGAATGAAATTGTATATATTTGACAAATAAAGCAATTGTGTATTAAAGCAATATTATAAGATTTGTTAAGAAATGGTTGAGTTAAAATAGTTTCATATGAAGAATCATGACTAATACCCTGGTCACATAAGCTTGTGGCGAGGTGGTGATGTGTTTACGGCATAATACCAGGTAGATTCAAGCGGACACCGATTGGACTCCGGACACCAGTGTCTGAACGGTGTCAATAAGCCGTAGAGACGCCGGAAGCATGCGGCAAGAATTCTGAGTTAAAACCTTGCGGCTTGTATACGATGTCTTCAGTTATGGTCTAATAACCACCGGAGACCGAATAGTGGCCGACCAGGCATCGTAAGAGCTTGCAAGCATTCACCGGTGTCATACCAGTGTTGCTGCATTGCGGCTTCCTTCGGCTTACCAGACACCAGTCGTCGACCGTTGGTTATGTGACCAGGGTGTGACTAAGGGCATCCAGGTGCACTCATCTTTTCTGAACTTGTTTGTCATGAAGAAAATACACTAAATACACACCTACTTTTGTATATTAATAAATATGGAATTTAATTTGGTATCCAGAATTTAATTCAACAAATGGCCATTACTTTGGGTATCAGAATTAAAAAGTGTCAAAATAAGACCTTTAGTCCTTTAAAAAATACACCTCATCAAAATACCCATCTATTACTCTGTTTAAATGTCATTGGTAGTAACTCATTAACCAAGATTATCCATTACTAGTAGAAAACAAGGTTCTTAATTAACATAGAACAGTGTTTATGATAATATGAATATCAATATCTATTTGTTTTCGTTTTAGTATAAAATGTTGTGATTGAAGTGCCTTTATTTTGGTGCAATTTTTTATATTGGCAAAAATTTATTCTTTCGATACACTAATTAATCTACTGAAAGGCTCATAACCCTTACGAAAATGTAACCATAAAAACGAGCCAATACAAGCTCCTTATCAGCTCGTATGTGAACGTAATATGCATGACTTTGCTCATTTAACATTAACCAAGCTCGTACGAGCTTACTTACTTAATAGCGCGTAATTAAAATCAAGACCTTAAGCTCGTTTAAGATTATAATTCCGAGCAATAGTAATCAATTG
>JXSR01S073957.1:37621-50317 GCA_000969725.1 Ophiothrix spiculata | reverse complement strand
CTAGTAACGCGCTCGTAACGCGCTAGTAACGCGCTCGTAATGAGCTAGTAACGAGCTAGTAACGCGCTCGTAACGAGCTAGTAACGCGCTCGTAACGAGCTAGTAACGCGCTCGTAACGAGCTAGTAACGAGCTAGTAACGCGCTCGTAACGAGCTAGTAACGCGCTCGTAACGAGCTAGTAACGAGCTAGTAACGAGCTCGTAACGAGCTTAATTTTTTTCGTAAGGGAATAATCAAGCTGCTTACTTCCATGTAATTTTCTCCCCAAATTTTTGACCTAGTTGTACTAAATCAAAGCATAACAGGTGATAACTAGAGTAAATTTGCTTTGCACTAAACTAATACTGAATTGTATTAGATGGACAAGATATCTGAGATTTTGGTTGAATTTTAGCAAAGTTTCTACAAGAAACTAATAATACTATGTGTCTAAATTAAATTGATACAAGTGCATTAATCTATGTCACTTATAGATATGTGGTCAGTTTAAGATTGCTTTATAAAAGCATTTGTCAGTTTTATAAAAGCTTTTATCCAGTAGATGATTTGAAATGAAACATATCATTTTTTCAAGTCTGGAAACTGATATTTTTCTATTGTAGCAAATAAATTTCCTTTGTAACATGTATATGGTGTCATTTTTCAAAGTACATATATCTTGTAAATTAATAACAAAACTTTCATTCAAATAAACACATTTTCCCAGAGGTGAAAACAAACTGTCAAATTTTCAAGTCTTCCATTAAATCCAACACAAGCCAACTCTGTGTGTATAATGTACCTAGCATTTACAGGAAAGATGCATCGTCAATTAGTAATAGGTTAAGGGGTTAATATCTTAAGCAGATTTGTGTAAGCAATAACTACAATGTGTTGTAGTCGACAGAATTCAACAAAACATGTTTTTGTTTTTAATATGTAATCATTATATAATCAACCAATTTAGGTTTATCTTCAGTAGAAAGCAGTATATTCTTATCTGTAATAATAAAATTCCATTTATGCTGACAACCAAGTGCTTTAAATGCATTTTTGTTGATATATTTACAATTTGATACCAGCGATAAACAAACATACATTTTCTTCAGTAGATGAAAAATACTTTTAAGAGCTATCTTCAGTAGATAGTAATTGTGATATTTGGGTTAGTATATTTCTACTATCCTGTACTATTCTATGCAATTTCATAGGGTATCACTATTCACCATATGCATTAAGAACACATGTACTTGTATATATACACTTTAATGTTAAAGAAATAATTTTAGAGTCATAATTGTTGCATTTGAAGATGGTCAAAACTTTACCATTTTTAGCCTAAAAATGACACGCCCAGTGACCACAGATGGGACCCCACCCTACCTGACCAGTGTAACATTTCAACATGTTCAGACATGTCCATAATATCATATCATGCAATTGGACAAAAAACTGACAGAGATGATTTCCAATGTTTGCGATCGAACATGATTTCTGTTTTCAGATCACCGTGCCATGTAGGATGACATGACAGCCAGTATGCATTTAGGCAAGTCTATGTATACCCACTTGTATGCACTGAAGTAGGGTACAGCATATCACAAATCGGGGCAGGCTACGCTGTGCAAGGCGTCTTAGCATGGTGTGTATATAGACGTACTGTACTTGGCATTGTATTTCACTCGCTTTAAGTGTGTGTACATGTGTATGCCATATATTCTCGGCAGAAATGGTGGGGATTATTAAAGCTATATTGGTTGAGTCTTATCAATTAGCTAATATGAAGGAATCTGTGGCCTATTACTTGTCATCTAGCCCTATATTTTATCCTTGATTATTCATTAGAGTTAACTGGTCAAATTAGCTTTAATTTTCTTTTGACAAGAATGTATTTTCTCTAAAAAATCTTGTATATGTTGAAAAAGCATAAAGGGTCCTCCCTTTGGGTTTGAAATTTAGTCCCAAATCATTTACGTACCTGTGCATTTAGTTAAGGGACTAAATTTACAGTGAATACACAGAAAAGTTTGATATAATCCTTGATCTCTGATTTTTTTTTCAATATTTTAACCAAAAGAAGGAACCCCAAATTGGGTATATGTGATGGCTCACCCCGAAAGGGGGGAATTTGCAGATGATATCAATTTTGAGTTTATCATTTAATCTGTTCCAACATTTTCTAAGCTTTAAAATGACACCTCATTTGTTGAAATTGATCAAGGCAATCAAATTTAACAACAGAAAATCTGCTGGAAATTCTTATTATTTTCTTTATTTTTGGTACTTATTTTCCCGAGTATCTTGAAAACTATTCTGTCGCAAAGTCCCCTTTTCGGGGTGAGTCATCACATATTGCAAAGGACTGAACTCCACATATACTTTTGCACCATATATGAATATGCCTGTTTATATTTTTATTGTTATTTCTTATCTTATCTTGTCTTGTCTTGTCTTATCTTAACTTATCTTATCTTATCTTATTTATTTTATTATTATTTTTTATTTATTTATTTTATTTCTATTATCTTTTTAGTTTGATTTATTTTATTTTATTTCTATTATTTTTTAGTTTCATTTATTTTTACTTCACTTTTATTTTCCCCAACACACATGACTTAATGTTGGGACATCAGACAATGATTAAAATTTAAAATGTTTTGTACATCCCATCCAAACAAGATGGAAATACATTCCATTATATATTTTTTAACCATTCCAATCAATTTTGGGAAACCATTGACCTGCTTTGGTTTCTGCAAATCATAATTACCAAGCAGCAAAGCAAAGAGAAACTGACCACGGATGTTGAAGGATTTAAGGCTGTTATTTCTTGATGACAGATTCACATCCATATTTTAGTAGATTGGACAAATTCTGTCAGGGGGTTGATTTTCTACTTGAAATCTGCAACAGTGCATATCATTCCTGGACAGTTGAAACAAGACTGGGGATGAGGCTGTTATGTAAATACATAAGAAATAGAAAATAGGTATACCAATTAAATTTAATGTTTTATGCCATATCTCCAAAACTATACTGAATTTGGAGGTGAAATTTTGGATTTACAATAAAAAAAATATGGGCTTCAATTAAAAACAAATATGAGCTTCAATTTGATATCAAAAAAATGTACTACTTCCAGTTGAGCCCTGGGGGATAAAAATGTGATCGGAACCTATACCTTTAACTTTAAGATTTCAATCATGAAAATGACCAAAAAAAATAACCCATCTTAAGTTACATTGGTCAATGAACTTCATGAAGTGTACTGATGCTGTGTAGTAGTACAAAATCATATCCAAAAGCATTTCTCAATTCATATCACACTCTCACGATATTAATACTGTTCCACTCATTTGTTTATTGCATGAATGCCATGTTTGTTTTGTACTCAGAATAGTACGTAGATGGAAAACAAATTATGTGTTCTGTTTTGTACAGTCAAATATTGTGTCAAATCATATAACAGAACAGATAATCTAAACAGTGGGCTTATGTTGTTGCAATCAAGCTTCGAAATGAGTCATATGTTTGGATAGGTCGGGGGCACCCAACTTTGGTTTTGGTAAGGGTGTGCGGCCCTGATATCTAAAACCCTAGTCTAAGCAACGCGGGAAGAAAAAAACTGAAATGACCCCAATATGACCCTAGAGAACTATTTTTGAGGCTAAAATTTAGCTCTGGTAGCAAAAAATTCCAAAATTTAGCTTGATATGGGGGCATTTGGGAACTAAATTTCAAAACAGAGGTTAGGGAACTGAAACATTTTAAAAATAGGGTTTGTGAACTAAAGGTTGTGCATGAAATGGGGGTCTATAGGGAGCAGCAGGCAGGGAATAAAAAGGTAGTCTTGATGGTCGCACATACCCGTATAACCTTTTTATGTCAGTGCCCTCTTCCCCTCCTGGATAGTTATTTGAGTTTAATGAGTGCTACATTAATAATGAGTCGTACTATCATTATAAACTGGTTAATGAATGTGAACATATCTACTACGAGATAAATTCTGTCGGTGTAGTGTTGATGTATACACTTACAGTGATGAGACATGCACAGCTAAAGACTTCTACAATATATGCAGTTGACATGTTAAATATATGGATGAGTAGATTGGTATTATTGTTGTAAACTCGGTATATTGTAATCGGGAATTTTGCTCAATAATTTTGTGACAACTGGTTTAACCCATCTATTTGTACATTTCTATCCTTAAATAAAGATATACAGGGACCCACACACAATTACACATTTTTCAATTTTTTTAATAAACCACATTTTGCCTGAATATATCCATTTTTAACTTATCTTATTTGCCGCAATGTTAAAATATTACATAAATACTTGAATGATTTATGTGAGGTCAACACTCACCTGTTTTAATTATAAACAGATGAGTAAATTTGCACATGGCATTCATATAATGAAATTTCAGAGAAACATGACGGACTGATTATGTGCGATGTGAAATTGCAGAGGACATATTTTCTTAATTGACCTAATGAATGTGAATATATTAGCTTCAGAGAAAAAAAATGTGTAGCTGTGTATGGTTTTGATGCACACTGCCCATTCAGTCAGATTAATCTAAATAAATGTCAAATGTAGAAATTGCATTGTACATTTTTAATATCCACCCTACTTATAATTTAATTCTCGTTTGTATATCATATAAATTGGTAATTGGGAGTGTATGATTCATATTTAGTTCATTAAAAAAATCAAACAAAAGAAGAGTAGAGGATCATATTGGTTAGAAATGTTTTAAAATTAGGTGCATAAGGTATAAGTAAAGGCACATTTTGATATGATGTATAACATTCTCTAAGAACACTACTAAATTGAGACATGTGTGATGCAGGAATACGAAGCTCACAAGTTGACGCATGTTATGGTGCTATGACTTCTGGGTCATTTCAATAGCATAGAATTATCAAAAGAGAATGCAGCAAGATTCAAAGCTCATGCTGCGAACAAGAGTCAAGTCAAGTTTGGAGGTGAAAGTATTCGTTAACAAATAAGTATCGGTGCTGTGACTTCTGGGTTATATCAATATCATAGAATTGTCAAAAGAGAATGCAGCAATATTCAAAACTCATTGTGTAAAAAGAGTTGAAAAGGAATATTCACCTGTGCTGCTTAATTGTCAAATAAATACATCATTTTAAAGCTTATCAAACCTTGCATAAAGCTTCATTCTTGATAGATGACATCAGCACAGGATCAAAGTAAGACATTCTCAGTAGTACACAATAGAGTAGAGACAGGAATATTCATTGAAAATCACATTACGTATTTAAACTCGGCTAATAACTCATTCAAAGTTGATGTGTATCTATACAGATCTTCTTTTGGGAGTATTTTCAAACAATTTAGTTTAGAACTGCTTTGATTAAAGCTTCTTGCCTGATAATCATTGCATTAACATGATATAAGCTGTGTCAAGTGTGTGTGTCCATGCATTTGTGTATTAGGATTAGTAGCTGTACACCCACAGCTGAGAGATGGGTGAGGCAGATAAGAACAGATGAAACGGAGTGAGAATTATTTTTTTTGCTTGTGTTATCACATATCAGTGCACATATATAGGTAGGCATGAAAAGTATTTTCAGGTTTACAGATGTTGATGACTTGTCATAAATTCAAGCAGTTGCAAATTTTAGTTGACATAACATGATGGATAATGGGGAATGTTTGATTCCATGTTTTGCAGACTTGAGTTTACCCCATGGGATTCTTGTATAGATCCAGAAGAGTTTCTCTCACCTTTTACTCAACAGACATATTTACCCTTCACTATTTGCTTAGATAATTGGGAAAACTTGATACGCCTTCATCACTGTTAGTTGTCAGATATGTTTTAGGTTATGGTTAAGAAAATCACTTTGTTTTTAACACATTTTGCTAATGTTTTTGATGTTGTTACCTGATTAATATGATAGAATACACTTGAAAGGTAGAGTTTCAGATGAAATTAAAAATTCGACCTTGGACGTGATTTTTGACTATGCTAAGCTTCAATGGCCTGTATCTCATAATTTACTATGCCGACCTTAAGGTACCTTTCGATATGATGGGTCACATTTACCCTTCACTATTTGCTTAAATAATTGGGAAAACTTGATACGCCTTCCTAATGTTAGTCGTCAGAAATATCTCAAGAAAATCACTTAACTAGTTGAGTCCAAGACTTCTGATGTTATTTGCTTTGAGAAGTGTTTGTTTTGACAACTGATTGTATTTTTTCCTGTTTTATGCCTTTTAAACGAATGGGAAATTGTTCAAGTCCAATAATTCAACACTATTTGTGAATGACAAATGTTCTTAACTTCTATTCTATTTTTTTCCAATTTACAATGTTTTCAGCAAGTAGCTTTACACAAGAAGTCTGGATGTTAGCACATGTGAATCCCTATTAAGCCTCACTGTGTAACATTTATCTTCAGTTGGTAACATAAATGAGATTCAATTTCTTCCATTTATTTTGTTTTCAGCAAGTATCTTTGCACAAGAAATGCAAATCCTAGATTAGCCCCCCCCCCCTCTCCCCTGAGAGATAACAGTTAAGATTCAGTTATAATAGGGAACCATACAAGCTGTTTTTAATCTAGCATATACATAATAATTTAGATGTGTCAAAACTCAATACATGTTTAGGGGAGTGGGTGTTGTTTTTTTCTTATGATCAGGTTTTATCTTATCAAGAAGCTTAAAACTAGAGACTGGTTATAAGTACTTGTGAATCTCAGATAAGTCCCTCTGTGTGACAGATATATCTAAACTATCTATAGTAGATAGCATAGCAATATACGTTAATAAATGTTTCCCCAATTTGCATAGTTTTGTGATTGTCTGGCTAGTTATGTTTTCGAGCAGGAAATTGGTTTTATTAATGGCTTGAAATATTTTAATCAATGTATATAATTTACCAATACCATTCAATGCCAATGTCCCATTGACTAGTCACAGTATACATGGGTCTAATGCGTTAATATAATGAAAAATTCAAGTTATGATGATGCTTTAAATTCAGATGTTTTTTGATTCCAGCAACTGTACAAAATTGCAATGAAAAGTTCTTGCGTTAAAATCTATCTTTTACAGAAAAATGTATAAACAGAAAATTCATTTTAGAAAAATTAAATTTTCAATACATTGTAATATACCGCACCAGGTAAATCTTTCTAACTGGAACACTATAGCAGAGTGGAATCACTGATCACTGGGTCGAAAAATATTTTGTCAAAATATTATGGATCCTCCTATGAGCAGTGTTTCAAGGAAACTACCCTGGAATTTGGCTGACAAGTGTTTTGAAAATTAGCTGTAATAACTATGCAGAGGATCATGTTAAAGCAATTGAGAGATGGTAAACCTTTCATGATGCGAGTATGCATAATATAGTGAAGTTATTTGACAAGGTGCCAAAATGAGGAAAACATACCACATATTAAGTTTCAGTAACACAAGTAGTGCAAAAGAATTTTGTTCAAAATTGGCAATTAAGAAATCAGTTTAAATGAACAAAATGTTATTGATTTTGGTAAGCTATGATACTATCCTCTCTTCTGGGAAATTCCTATCAATCATTCCTATCAATGATGCCTCTTTTATTGGATTTAAAACCAGGACACCCTATACCTCAATCCATAATATTGTCCAGCAAATCAAGCCGACTGGGCATGCCCTGTCTCAACAACATTTTGGTGTTCATGTATGTCTCTCATCTAGGAGGTAATTGAACTTTCTGGTGGTCTCTTATTGATTTCTGCTGTAGGTTGTGTACAAGTTTTGTAAGATAAGGATTTCAACATGCTTGAAACCAAGAGTAAATATTGTGGGTTCTGAAATCATTTTTAATGTTGCAACTTCAAATATATCATATAGCATGTAATCAATATGGTTAAGATGATTTTTATGGATCTACCTTTGGGGAGTATTCTTAACAAATAATTTGTATCGAAGTTGGAATAATCTGTCTGATAAGTGTGTTTGTGTTTAATGCTTCTGGTATTTTCTATGGGGATTTTTATCGTGTGAGTAAAAGATTAGTTGTTTTATACGGTACCTAATCCAACTGAGACATGGGAGGGAATTATTAAACCCACTTTAATGTGTGTTTCTCACATTTTCAACATGACGAATGAAGCATTTACATTTCTTCATTAGTGGAGGGGCTATAAAAGGGTCATCCTTCCAAGATTCAAAAACTTAACATCAATCCCTATCTCCTCCAACAAATAAATGTCAACCATTTGTACACCTTGTGCATCACAGCTTGGGTATCATTTAAGCCTAAAAATGTTTGATTCGCTAACATTGAACAATTTTAGGCTAGTTTCTTTGCTTTTTTTCATAGATTTCTCCAAAAGCACTCAATTTTACTAAACTTGGGTGCTTTCTTTACCCTATTTTTTATTTGACCAGAAAATTGGAGTTGGTCATGTTACGCCAATCAAAGAGCTTTTTAAGCCTTATTTGCCCAAATGAACCCCTACTGGCTTTGTGTCATGAGTTGGGACGAATCTGTGTTACACATTGAAGTAGAGTGGAATTTGAATATTTCATATTTTTCTGATCTGTACATAATGAGGTGAAGTTCAGTTAAGTTTATGTGTAGGGGTCTCTAAAGTTTAAGACCTTTCACATCACAAAACAATGTCCACCCATTTTCACACCACATATGTTCCTATTTGGACATGTCTGTTGTTAAGTTTCAAAGTCCCAGAAAATGGCTCCCATTTAACAGCACAAACACCCCTGTATAGGCAGAAGTTCTCCATTCGTAATGAGCCCCTGTTCTGTGAAATATTTCTCTAGTCTCCAGAGTGATATTGAGTCTGGTTTAGGGTTAGGGTTAGAGTAGAGCAGGGAGTAGAGTTAAGGTTAGAGAGTCTAAGATCACAATTTACTGAAAGATTTGACAATGAACCACCATCTTCTCCATGTTTTTTTCAGACTTTGTTTTGAAAATATACATTAATGTATTTTCACCTGAGACACAAAAGTTTTGCCCCTTTTGTTATGAGATGATCGTATGTCTGAAATTAATAACAGTGTTCATGTCCATGCATCGCTCCCTGCAGACAAATAATAGACAAATAAGCTTGATAAAACTGGTTCTCATCTTGGCATTATCCAAGCTAGACTTTATGCCTCAAGGGTTACGTGGCATTAAAGATATTTTAATAAATACATTGGAAATTATATTGGAGTCTAGATGGAAAATATTTAATATTTTTGTTAGTTGTGAGCTTGTCCTATTTGTGAACCTGTCTGGTACGTCAGAATAAAGATTGTATATATTTGACAAATAAAGCAACTTCAATTACTTTTTAAAGTTAAAATATATATGATTTTCTCCAGAAAAGATTGTGTATTAAAGCAATATAATAAGATTTGGTTCAAAAATAGTTGGAGTTAAAATAGTTTCAAATGAAGAATCATGACTTTAGTCAGCGTCACAATTATTTAGACAATGTAAATAAACATGCAGAGTCCATGGTCAATTCTCTACGAATGCTATTAGTACCCTGCAATTTATAGTCACATGACTGATTTTGTACGAGGAATTTTGGCAGAGACTTTAACCAAGTTCATCCATGTGCACACATTTTTTCTGAACTTGTTTGTCATGAACAGAATACACCAAGTGCATACAGGTAGCCTACTTTCATAAATATGGAATTAAATTTGGTATCCCGAATTTAATTCAACAAATGGTTATTACTTTGTCTATAAAATTGAAGAAGTGTTAAAATAAGACCACCTCATCAAAATTCCCATCTAACTAACTAAGGGCATTCAAGTGCACACATCTTTTCTGAACTTGCTTGTCATGAAGAAAATACACTAAATAAATATGGAATAAAATTTGGTATCCCAAATTTAATTCAACCAATGACCATTACTTAATAATAAAATAAGACCTTAAGTCCTTTAAAAAAAATACACCTAAATCAAAATGCCCATCTATTACTCTGTTTAAATGTCATTGGTAGTAACTCATTAACCAAGATTATCCATTACTAGTAGAAAAAAGGATCTTAAATAACATAGAACAGTGATAAATGAATTTCAATACCTATGTATTTGTTTTAGTATAAAATGTTGTGATTGAACTTTGAAGTGCTTTTATTTTGGAGGAATTTTTTATATTGGCAAAAATTTATTATTTCGGTACACTGATTAATCTGCTCCTGAAAGGCTCATAATAATCAAGCTGCTTACTTCCATGTTAAATTTTGATTTTTTTTTTTACTGGCTTTTTTTTTGACCTACATGCAGTTGTACTAAATCAAAGCATAACAGGTGATAAGTAAATTTGCTTTGCACTAAACTAATATTGAATTGCATAGGATGGACAAATATCTGAAACTTTGGTTGGATTTAGCAAAGTTTTTACAAGAAACGTAATAGTATGCCTCTAAATTATAGTTTTATTAAGTAACTGATACAAGTGAATTAATCTATATCACTTATAGATATGTGGTCAGTTTAAGACGGCTTTATAAAAGCGTTTGTCAGTTTTATAAAAGCTTTTATCCAGTAGTTGATTTGAAATGATACATCAAATTTTTAAGTCTTGAAACTGATATTTTCCCATTGTAGCAAATAAATTTCATTTCTAACATGGTTTCATTTTTCAAAATGCGTATATCTTGTAAATGAATAGCAAAAACATTTAATTCCAAGTAAAAATATATTCCCAGAAGTAAAAACAAACTGTCAAATTTTCAAGTCTTCCATTAAGTACAACACAAGCCAACTCTGTGTGTATAATGTACCCAGCATTTGCAGGAAAGATGCATCGTCAATTAGTATAGGTTAAGGGGTTAATATCTTAAGCAGATTTGTGTAAACAATAACTAACAATTTGTTGTAGTAGACAGATTTCAACAAAACATGTTTTTTGTTTTGAAGATATATAATCATTATATAATCAACCAATTTAGGTTTATCTTCAGTAGAAAGCAGTATATTATTATTTGTAATAATAATAACATTCCATTTATGCTGACAACCCAGTGCTTTAAATGCATTTTTGTTGATATATTTACAATTTGATACAGCAGTAACAAACATGCATTTTCTTCAGTAGATGAAAATACTTTTGAGAGCTATCTTCAGTAGATAGTAATTATGATATTTGGGTATTATATTTCTACTATACTGTACTATTCTATGCAATTTCATAAGGTATTGCTATTAACCATATGCATTAAGAATACATGTACTTGTATATACACTATAATGTTAAAGAGGCAATTTTAGAGTCATAATTGTTGCATTTGAACCATTTTTAACCTAAATATGACACGCCCAGTGACCACAAATGGGACCCCACCCTACCTGACCAGTGTAACATTTCAACATGTTCAGACATGTCCATAATATCATATCATGCAATTGGACAAACATTAACAAAGATGATTTCCAATGTTTGCGATCGAACATGATTTCTGTTTTCAGATCACCGTGCCATGTAAGATGACATGACAGCCAGTATGCATTTAGGCAATTCTATGTATACCCACTTATATGCACTGAAGTAGGGTATTGCATATCACAAATCGGGGCAGGCTACGCTGTGCAAGGCGTTGTAGCATGGTGTGTATATAGACGTACTGTACTTGGCATTGTATTTCACTGGCTTTAAGTGTGTGTACATGTGTATGCCATATATTCTCGGCAGAAATGGTGGGATGATTAAAACCACATTGGCTGAATCCTAGTAATTACCCAAAATGAAAGATTCAGAAACTTTCTTTCAGTATTTTTTATGTGAGATTATTTGGTGGGAATAACCTAAAATTAGTTTGAATTTAATGTTGTCGTAAATTAATTTCCTCAAAAGTTAGAGTGTATATAATGAAAAGGGTCCATGTCATATCAGGTTATTGAATACAAATCATTTAGGGTGAGTGAGTTGGCGCAGCGGTAGTTCCCTCGCATTACACCAATGAGGTCACAGGTTTGATTCCTGCACCCGGTGCTTTATGTGCATTTGGTTTTCAGTCCATGCTTACTTTCGCAGGTTTTTCTCCAGGTACTCTGGTCTTTCTTGCATTCAAAATCTGGATCTAAAAACATCTTGGAACCCTGTTGAAGATAAGCTTTCTTTAGTTTACTTGGGTTTCCTTGGCGAAAGCCTAAACAAAATGATACTTATGTATATATTTATGTCACCTTGTCGTACCTTCCCTCAGCCTGTATGAGTTAATGTTGATATTTGGCATCAGACATGAATAACAAATTCTTTGTACAATCGGACAAGGTGGAGGTACATTCCCTTACATGATATTTTTCAACGATTCCAATCAATTTTGGGATACCATTGACCAGCTTTGGTTTCTGCAAATCATAATTACCAAGCCGCAAAGCAAATAGAAACTGACCACGGATGTTGAAGGATTTAAGGCTGTTATTACTTGATGACAGATTCACATCCATATTTTAGTAGATTGGAACAAATTCTGTCAGGGTTGAGTTTCCTGATGGAGAGCTCTTGTCCTTAGATGGGTCCTGCCATTTTTAATACCCCGTTCAGACACACTAAAAAGTCGTCTTAACTTGATATCGAGTTCATTTTTAATTTCAAGCACGACCTCGGATTAACGAAAAGTAACTCGACTTACAACTGTTCACACATGCGCTACGATTTTGAAGTCGAATTGAAATGAAATTTACTTGTTCCAGGTCAATGCGCTGTAGAAGTA
>JXSR01S073957.1:13137-24276 GCA_000969725.1 Ophiothrix spiculata | reverse complement strand
AAAAAAAAGAACCAGATGGTTGTCTTATTTCTTATTTCAGATCAGTGAGTCCATCACAGGGTTAGTATTAATGGCAATTGTTCAGAAAAGGAAAACCTTTACGAAATCTTTTAATCAAAAATCTTTGAATAGATCTGGCTGCTCACATTGCTACTAAGAAATTCTAACATGACCAAAATAATGTTGTTTCTTTATATCAAACAATACAAACATAAATCAATCACATGATATTTGTGTTATTAGTGTTTTAAAAGGAGCGCTGCTTTAGATTTTGGTTATTGGTTCTATATATTCTGAGAGTTCTTTAAAGTCATGTTAGTGTTCGTTTTGCACGTGTTCATTTCATTTTTTTCTGGTCATTAACATGCTGCACATCTGTCAATATGTCTTCTTTGGTTGTTAATTATATTTGACTCTAACAGCATGAGAAATCATTTACAGTAAATTTCTCAAGCATCGATTTCGTAAACCCCTTTTTCATGCCCTCTGATTACAGGCTTAACCATAGGATTCCCATTGTGCAGGATTAAAATGATACAAGCTGACAAAATCAACGATATCTCTAGTTAGCCTTGATTGATTTTCTTGATATTTTCAGCGATGATGAGCAAAACTATGGACTCTAGAATGTAATATTTTGAGGTCGCTGGTATGCCTAACTTCTGAGAAAATAAGCGGCGTTTCCATGCACAATGTTTATTGGGACACCCTGTACTTTGTTGTGTGTTTGTTGCATTTTCAACATGACGAATGAAGCATTTACATTTCCTCATTAGTGGAGGGGCTAAAAAGGGTTGTCCTTCCAAGATTCAAAAACTTAAACATCTTTCTCTACCTCCTCCAACAAATAAATATCAACCCTTTGTACACCTTGTGTATCACAGCTTGGGTATCATTTAGGCCTACAAATGTTTGATTGGCTAACATTGAAAAATTTTAGGCTAGTTCCTGTGCTTTTTTTCATAGATTTCTCCAAAAGCACTCAATTTTACTAAATTTGGGTGCTTTCTTGACCCTATTTTTTATTTGACCAGAAAATTGGAGTTGGTCAGGTTATGCCAATCAAAGAGCTTTTTAAGCCTTACTTGCCCAAATGAACCCCTTTGTGTCATGAGTTGGGACGAATCTGTGTTACACATTGAAGTAGAGTGGAATTTGCATATTTCATATTTTTCTGATCTGTACATAATGAGATGAAGTTCAGTTAGGGTTATGTGTAGGGGTCTCTAAAATTTAAGACCTTTCACATCAAAAAACAATGCTCATCCATTTTCACACCACATATATTCCTATTTGGACATGTCTGTTTAAAGTTTAGAAGTCCCAGAAAATGGCCACCCATTTAACACCACAAACACACTTGTGTACCCCTGTATAGAGAGTTCTCCATCCTCGGTCTTTCTCCAGTCTCCAGAGTGATATTGGGTCTGGTTAGGGTTAGAGTAGAGTTAAGGTAAATTCTGAAGTTCTCCGCGTTGTGGATTTTCCGCGAAAATCGCGGAATTTGAAGTGAAAAGCGGAAAAAGCATATCTGAGGAAGAAAAAAAATAAAAAGACCCAAAAACGGCAAATTAATAAATTTTTGAAGAAATAAATAAAAACTTATGAATATTTGAGATCATAAATTGAACAAAATAAAGCCAAATTTATCATAGATCATACCTTACAATGCCTATAAAAACGAATAAACTACCTAGTTACGGCCGTGATATGCCCAAACATTCGGCATTGATTTGCGATCTCGATCACACATTGCTCATAATTTGCGATCACACATCGCCCGACTGTCAGAAATACTGCATTCCGCTACGTCACTGTATCCCAAGATCCCTTGGGCGGGCGAGATAAAAATAGCCACGGGGGCATTTCCAAAAGCTTGTCCAGACCGGTTTAACGCACGTGCCAGTATCGCTGCAGGGCGAAAACTTTTTATTAAGCTTAGTTTACAAACATTAAATTTTGATTAAAAATGGCACGCGGAGGCCTTCAGAATTTACAGTAAACTTAGACTACAGTAAAAATACAGGTGAGAGACTTGAAAACTATAAGATTTTTAATAATTTTTTTCCCCAAAAAAGTGCAAAAAATACAAAGCGGAATAAAGCGGAATTTGGCATTTGTAAAGCAGAAAATTTTTGGCCTTAAGTTAAGGTTAGAGAGTCTAAGATCACAATTTACGGAAAGATTTGATAATGAACCACCATCTTCTCCATGTTTTTTTCAGACTTTGTTGTGAAAAAATACATGAATGTATTTTCACCTGAGACACAAAAGTTTTGCCCCTTTTGTTATGAGATGATCGTATGTCTGAAATTAATAACAGTGTTCATGTCCATGCATCGCTCCCTGCAGACAAATAATAGACAAATAAGCTTGATAAAACTGGTTCTCATCTTGGCATTATCAAAGCTAGACTTATGCCTCAAGGGTTACGTGGCATTAAGATATTTTAATAAATACATTGGAAATTATATTGGAGTCTAGATGCAAAATATTTCATATTTTTGTTAGTTGTGAGCTTGTCCTATTTGTGAAATTGTCTGGTACGTCAGAATGAAGATTGTATATATTTGACAAATAAAGCGATTGTGTATTAAAGCAATATTATAAGATTTGTTGGGTTGAGTTAAACTAGTTTCAAATGAAGAATCATGACTAATACCCTGGTCACATAACCTTGCAGCGAGGTTATGATGTGTTAATGGTGTTATACCAGGTAGATTTCAGCGGACACCGATCGGACACAGGCCGGTGTCTGGACAGTGTCACAAAGCCGTAGAGACGCCGGAAGCATGCCGCAAGAATTTAATTCTGAGTTAACACCTTGCAGCTTGTATACGATGCCTTCAGCTATGGTATAATGACCACCGGAGACCGAATGGTGACCAAACGGGCATCACAAGAGCTTGCAGGCATTCACCGGTGTCATACCGGAGTTTCAGCATTGCGGCTTTCTGCGGCTTACCAGACACCGGTCTGCGACTGTTGGTTATGTGTCATCTTTTCTGTACTTGTTTTTCATGAAGAAAATACACTAAATTATGCACACATGTAGCCTACTTTCGTATATTAATAAATATGGAATTAAATTTGGTATCCCGAATTTAATTCAACAAATGACCATTACTTTGGCTATCAAAATGAAAAAGTGTCAAAATAAGACCTTTAGTCCTTTAAAAATACACCTCATCAAAATGCCCATCTATTACTCTGTTTAAATGTCATTGGTAGTAACTCATTAACCAAGATTATCCATTACTGGTAGAAAACAATGCTCTTTACATCATAAGGCCGAACCATAGTCGGCCTCCAAACAAAAAAATTTTCCTACCAAACATTTGGTTGTGACGTCACCAAATATTTGCCATCGAACTTAAAGTATGAACGGGTAGCAAACATTTGGTCCAATGTATATGGCAATTCAATAACATGTGCAATCTAGTGCAAAATTTTGTTTGGTCTTAACTTGGTGTTCAAGTTGTTTTGTTTGGAGTCACTCATCATTTTGATGTCACAACCAAATGTTTGGTAGGACAAATTTGTTTGGAGGCCGACTATGGTTTGGGCCTTAGTGTTTATAAATATCAATACCTATTTGTTTTTGTTTTGGTATAAAATTTTGTGATTGAAGTACCTTTATTTTGGTGGAATTTTTTATTTTGGCAAAAAAAATTCTTTCGGTACACTAAGGCTCATAATAATCAAGCTGCTTACTTCCATGTAAAATTTTGATTTTTTTTTTCGCCCCAAACTTTTCACCTACTTGTACTAAATCAAAACATAACAGGTGATAACTAGAGTAAATTTGCTTTGCACTAAACTAATATTGAATTGCATTATATGGACAGATATCTGAGATTTTGGTTGGATTTTAGCAAAGTTTTTACAAGAAACTCAATACTATATGCATCTAAATTAAATTGTATTATTAAGTAACTGATACAAGTGCATTAATCTATGTCACTTATAGATATGTGGTCAGTTTAAGATGGCTTTATAAAAGCGTTTGTCAGTTGTATAAAGCTTTTATCCAGTAGATGATTTGAAATGAAACATCAATTTTTCAAGTCTGGAAACTGATATTTTCCCGTTGTAGTGAATAAATTTCATTTCTAACATGGTTTCATTTGTCAAAATACAACACAAGCCAGCTCTGTGTCTGTGTGTATAATGTACCTAGCATTTACAGGAAAGATGCATCGTCAATTAGTAATAGGTTAAGGGGTTAATATCTTAAGCAGATTTGTGTATAAGCAATAACTACAAAGTGTTGTAGTAGACTGATTTCAACAAAACATGTTTTTTTGTTTTTAACGTATATAATCAACCGATTTATGTTTATCTTCAGTAGAAAGCAGTATATTCTTATCTGTTATAATAAAATTCCATTTATGCTGACAACCAAGTGCTTTAAATACATTTTTGTGATATATTTACAATTTTGATACCAGCGATAACAAACATACATTTTCTTCAGTAGATGAAAAATACTTTTAAGAGCTATCTTCAGTAGATAGTAATTGTGATATTTGGGTTAGTATATTTCTACTATCCTGAACTATTCTATGCCATTTCATAAGGTATCGCTATTAACCATATGCATTTAAGAATGCATGTATTTGTATGTAAGCTACCCTATTCACTCGTCTAATTCAACTATTTTTCATCTGATAATCTCCTTAAATTAACAAAATTCCCATTTCCAAAAGTTTGACAAATAGTCATACTCTATGACCGACACTTCATTTAAATTATTTTAACAATTTTTGCCATGCTTGTATGAAAGCGCTCAACTGTAACATGATGTTTATTACAGAAAATGAGTAGTTGAATTGGACGAGTGGATACGGTATAATGTTAAAGAGGCAATTTTAGAATCATAATTGTTGCATTTGAAGATGGTCAAAATTTAACAATTTTTAGCCTAAAAATGACACGCCCAGTGACCACAGATGGGACCCCACCCTACCTGACCAGTGTAACATTTCAACTTGTTCAGACATGTCCATAATATCATACCATGCAATTAGACATAAAAAATTGACAGAGATGATTGCGATCAAACATGATTTCTGTTTTCAGATCACCGTACCATGTAGGATGACATGACAACCAGTATGCATTTAGGCAAGTCTATGTATACCCACTTGTATGCTTTGAAGTAGGGTATAGCATATCACAAATTGGGGCAGGCTACGCTGTGCAAGGCGTCGTAGCATGGTGTGTATATAGACGTACTGTACTTGGCTTTGTATTTCACTCGCTTTAAGTGTGTGTACATGTGTATGCCATATATTCTCTGCAGAAATGGTGGGATGATTAAAGCTACATTTGCTGAATCCTAGTAATTACGTAAAATGAAAGATTTAGAAGCTTTATGCTAATCGTTCTTTCGGTATTTTTGGGGAGATTATTTGGTGAGAATAATCTGTCAAATTAGTTTGAATTTTAATGTTGCCAAAAATTAATTTCCTCATAAGGTTCAGTGTATATGATGAAAAGGGTCCATGTCATGTCAGGTTATTGAATACAAATAATTTAGGGGGAGCGGGCTAACGTAGGGGTTGTTCCCTCGCATTGCACCAATGAGGTCTGGGGTTCGATTCCCGCGACCAAAAGAAGACATCAGGCCTTCCCATCGTGCCTCGCTTCCAATGAGATTTTTGAATGGGTTATGATGAGAGGGTTTAGGGATGAAACATATCTGAAATGCACAATTGGCATGAGGTCTGATGATTGTACTATGTTTCATCCCTAAACCCTCTCATTAAAACATGTACAAAAATCCCATTGGAAGCAAGGAGTGATGGGAAGGTCCTGATATCTTCATTTCCCGCGACCAGCGCTTTATGTGCATTTAATTTTCAGTCCATGCTCGCTTCCACAGGTTTTTCTCCAGGTAGTCCGGTCTTCCTCTGCATTCAAAAACTGAATCTAAAAATATCTTGGAGCCCTGTTGAAGATAAGCTTCCTTTAGCTTACTTGGTACCAAGTACAACATTAGGTTTCCTTGGCAAAAGCCTAAACAAAATGATACTTAAGTTATGTATATATTTCTGTCACCGTGTAATACCTTCTCTCAGCCTGTATGAGGTAATGTTGGTATTTGGCATCAGACATGGATAACAAAATGCTTGTTGATTGTGTACAATTGGACAAGATGGAGGTACATTCCATTACATGATATCTTTCAACAAATCCAATTTGGGATGCCATTGACCAACTTTGTTTTTTGCAAATCATAATTGCCAAGCCACAAAGCAAATAGAAATTGAGGATAGATGTTGAATGATTTAGGGCTGTTTTTACTTGATGACAGATTCACATCCATATTTTAGTAGATTGGAACAAATTCTGTCAGGGTAGAGTTTCCTTATGGAGAGCTCTTGTCCTTAGATGGGTCCTGTTTTTCGAAGCAAGCTAATCAAGTCATGTCACTTTTTAATCAATAACGGAAAATACATTACATGAGAGCTCTTGGTACAACAAAATAGCAGAATATACAACAAGCAAACCATGAAGAGCAAAGTACAATTCAGAAACAATGCCGCTCCTATGGTACTGAGAATCTCATACTATCAAGAACTTGGTCCCAATTTAGTTGGTTATGTCACTGTAAATGATATGTTTTTGATAAATTAGCTTCTGAAGACTAATATTTTGTGATTTCAAACATGAAAGTTCTATAAAAAGTAACCCATATAGGAAACAGAAAGTATATTGTGTTATTAGTATTTTTCCATTCTTTCTGGTTACATTTGGGTTAAATAGTACACTCTAAATTGAAAAGAGTGAATGGTCACTCTTTCTTAGAGTGAATTTTGTTTCACTGGAAAAAGTGACATTTTACTCTTTTTGAGTTTCACTCGAAAAGTTGAGTGGTGTGAGTGTGACCAATCTTTAAAAAAAAGGCAATTTTAACTCTCTCAAAGAGTAAAGTTTATCTCTTAAAGAGTGACTGTTCACTCTTTTCATATTTAGACTTATGATTTAGGGTACATTGGTCAGTGAACCTCAGTAAAGTATACTGATGTTGTATGGTATTATAAAATCATTTCTAAAGGCATTTCTCAATTCATATCACACTCACGATATTAATATGGTTCCGCTTATTTGTTTATTGCAAGAATGCCATGTTTGTTTTGTACTCCGAATAGTACGTAGATGGAAAACAAATTATGTGTTCTGTTTTGTATAGTCAAATATTGTGTCAAATCATATAACAGAACAGATAATCTAAACAGTGGTCTTATGTTGTTGCAATCAAGCTTTGAAATGAGTCATATGTTGGGATAGGTCGGGGGCACCCAACTTTGGTTTTGGTAGGGGTGTGCGGCCCTAATATCTGAAACCCTAGTCTGACTAAGGAACGGAAGAATGGCTCTGAAAGTGGGGCTAGAGAACTGAAATGACCCCAATATGACCCTTGAGAACTATTTTAAGGCTAAATTTTAGCTCTGGTAGCAAAAATTTCCAAAATTTTGCTTGAAATGGAGGGGGATTTGGGAACTAAATTTCAAAAAAGAGGTTAGGGAACTGAAACATTTTAAAAATAGCGTTTGTGAAATAAAGGTTGTGCTTGAAATGGGGGTCTCTAGGGAGCAGCAGGCAGGGCATAAAAAGGGAGTCTTGATGTATAACCTTTCTATGTCAGTGCTCCCCCCCCTTCCTGGATAGTTATTTGAGTTTAATGTGTGCTACATTAATAATGAGTGGTACCATCATTATAAACTGGTTAATGAATGTCAACATGTATCTACTACGAGATAAATCCTGTGTCTGTGTAGTGTTGATGTATACACTTACAGTGATGAGACGTGCACAGCTAAAGGTATCTACAATATATGCAGTTGACATGTTAAATACATGGATGAGAAGATGGGTATTATTGTTCATGGGTAATTTTGCTCAATTATTTTGTGACAACTGTTTTAACCCATCTATTGGAACATTTCTATCCTTAAAAAAGAATATACATGGACCTACACACAATTTCACATTTTAAAATTTTTAATAAAACACGTTTTGCCTGAATATATCCATTTTTCACTTATTTTATTTGCCGCAATGTTAAAAATATTACATAAATACTTGAATGATTTATGTGAGGTCAACACTCACCAGTTTTAATTATAAACAGATGAGTAAATTTGCACATGGCATTCATATAATGAAATTTCAGAGAAACGTGACGAACTGATTATGTGTGATGTAAAATTGCAGAGGGTGTATTTTCTTAATTGACCTAATGATTGTCAATATATTAGCTTCAGAGAAAAAAATTGAATCAATGTATAGCTGTGTTTGGTTTTGGTGCACACTGCCCATTCAGTCAGATGAACGTCAAACAAATGTAGAAATTGCATCGTACATTTTTAATATCCACCCTACTTATAATTTAATTCACGTTTGTATATCATATAAATTGGTAAATTGGGAGTGTATGAATCATATTTAGTTCATTAAAAAACTCAAACAAGTGTAGAGTAGCTAACAGAGGATCGTTTGGGTCAGGAACATTAAAAAAAAAAAGAAGATGAGTGAGGGTATACAAAGGCACCTTTTGATATGATGTATTACATATTTGTGTACCGTCGCGGCAAAAGGGTCCAGTTGTCGGCTTGTACATGTTGCTCCTTGTAGCATATCTAATGTATGGTATTTGTATACATTAGATATGCTACAATGAGCAACATGTAGGAGTCGACAACTGGACCCTTTTGCCGCGGCGGTACACATTTTAGGAGCATTACTAATGGTGCGTTCAGAGTCCAGTGATTTCCTCACTCCAACATTGCTTGATGTCTATCAATATGCATTCTTTACATATACTATTTATGCGCTTTAAAATCTCAAAATTGCTTATCGGTAGATGTTGCGCGATGTTGCAATGATGAAATCGCTGGATTCTTAAATACACCTTTAGTGAGATGTGATTCTTTGTTCACAAGGTGACACACAGGTTAATAATGTATTTTTCCTCTTGGGATAAGGAAAAAGGCCGCAACCATAAATTGAACAAGGGACCTCTAGATATAGATAGAAAGACATACTAAACACTGTAATGGATGTGTTATACATCATAAGGAAGGACACTTTTTAATGCAATGTACAATATTTGGATTAAAAAACCCTAAACAATGAAATTGAGTAAGGCACTTTTGTGTATGTTTTCATTCAAGTATTGAAGTGATGTAACAAATTCAGATTCAGATTCAAATTAATTTATTTCAATATCATGAACAGATAACAAAAGCACAAAGATATCGTAGACATCGGAAGGCCGGGGAGTCCTGAGGTGATTATGCTCCAATTCAATCAGGTTATACAAAACAAAGTTTGCACAAGAAACATTTATAACTCAAGACAATGCCCAAATATAAATAGGATTTGATATAGAAGGAGATTTCAAAGATAAACAAATTATGATTATGCCCAATATTCAACTAAAAAAGTTCGATTTCAAGTTGCTTTTAAAACTTTTTACCGTTTTGGATTGCTTTAAAATTAAAAATACATTTCATTATCAAAGACCTAAATGTCAAAATGTCTAATTATGAATGAAAATAAAGTACAAGACGTCATGTTTTTCCCTTTTTTTTAATCTTTTATTTATCAATTAATTATTATTATTATTATTATTTATTTTGGTTTTTTTGCTTTATCAAAAAAAATGTGAAACCTTTTTATAACTAATGTACCGGTAATATGTATTCTTTGCTTTATTAATAGCAACGAAACCTATTATTTACTAATAGCCATGAATCCTTTTTAAAATTGATGCATTTGTAATTTGTATTTGTATGACATGTTTTGAGTTATGTGAAAACAAATAATTTGTTTTTTGCAACTCTCATACCAATTTGTTTTTATGAATTGATTTTTCTTTCAAAAAACGGTTCTCAAAAACTGGATAAATTCTTCAGGGGTTTTCTCACAGCATAGCTCACAGATGCAAACTCTCCATTGATTTTCTCAAAAATGTTTTAAAAGATTTATTTGTGCTAAGATCAAATTCAAATAAAATTAATAGGTCACCATGCTCATTTTGATAGACATTTCAAAAGGTACATGTATATTTTCCCCAAAATTCACTGGATTTACCACACAAAGTACAGGGAAAACTCAACGAAGTTGTTCATTATGTGCTTGTAAAAAAGTAAATGCTCCATTGATTTTTTTTCATTTTTACATATGTTTAAGCATTTTTGGGTGGTCACCATGTTAGTTTTCAAGAAAAATGACAAACATGCATTTTTCATTAAAATTTGATTATGGCACATTTAGGTCTGCATAATTTTCTACGTATATATTACGCAGCGATGCAGTGCGTTACTTAATAAACGTGATTAAGTAAATCATGCGTTCAGTGTGCATTGACATTTGCGTACGCATAACGGGTGCAAACATTTTTTTAAAAATTTTAACTATTTATGAAAAGAATGTTACCCTGCAGTCGTTAGCAGCTGCATCTGGGAGAGAATGCCTTAAGTACATAATGTTTCTCTTTTAAGAAAGTTATAAATCCGAGTTTCACACTGAATGCGATCTTCAGACAACTGATCTTAATCATTATGTTTATTTTGTCTTTTTTGAATTGCAGGTTGAAAGAGAAATAGCCATTATGAAATTAATAGAACATCCACATGTCCTGGGTTTATTTGAAGTTTATGAAAATAAAAAATATTTGTAAGTATATTTCTTATCTTATCTCTCTTTTCATTTGAATTGTTAGAAGTACTGTACTTGTTCCTAGGAGTGTCACTGTCCAGGTCTAATTAATAAGGACCTGGTTTAGCCACAATTCACTGGTACAGGGTGTGCCAATAAAAATGCAAGATTGGAAAACAAAAATATTTAAAATATAAGTAGGCCCTTTTTCTCATCAAATCATCAATGATGTTAAAATAGAGCTTCTCCCCTTCATTATGCCTTTTGTTTCATCCAATTCGGATATTCCTGTCCGGAGATACAGCATTTTAAAATGGAGCACAAATTTCAATCTGGTCCGACTTGTGATCATCGGATGAGTTCATTATGTTAACCCAGGTTGATATGCATCCCAGACATTAGCCCCTTAAAACTAATTAAACTAATTTTACAATTTTTTGTGGCTCAAAGATATTATTGGAAACTTAT
>JXSR01S073954.1:133192-148671 GCA_000969725.1 Ophiothrix spiculata | reverse complement strand
CGGTCTGCTGACCCAGGATTTACGTACGAAAGTCCACCGTCTGTCGTCTCACCCTGAATAGGGGCATTGTGCGTAAATTTCTTCAGATATCGCCAATGACTTTTACCTTCGAGCTATACTATGTAGACTGCGCGGAAAGCTAGGATAGGATTGAATTAATTCTGACCGTCTTGGACCAAGACTAAAGAATTCTGCACCATTTTCACTTCATAACAACAGATGGCGAACTATCGGAATCGCGGTATGACGCGATCAAATAGTGGTCGCGGCAAAGTGAGACGGACCAGACTGTTTAATAGGCATTATTATTTCTAGATGTTGGTAGTAATGACCGATACGTCCGAGTCTAAATACAGGTTGATAAGAAACTCGAAAGAAGAAAAATGGTGAAGACAGGAAAGAAGCAAGACGTTGATCTAGAAAAACTGGCACAAAAGCAACAGGAATTCCAACTTCAACTGCAAAACAGGTTTTCAGTTTTAGAAGATATGGTAGCTGATAAACCACCTGATGAATTCTATGAACAGATTATATACAACAACCCTAACTGTTACGGTGTCCTGCACAGAATTTGTTAAAAATTTCACAGAATGTGCAGAATGATGAAAAAAACTTGTATTACAAATTTTGTTTTTTTTTATCATCGAAGCGTTCTTTAGTTATGCTATTTTTAATTTTCGAATTTCCCATAGACTTTGTACACGGCAAATTTGGCCACCAAGAAAATTTCACAAAATTTTACAAATTTCTGAAAATAATACTATTTACAAAGAATTTACTTCTGTTGCAGTAGTTCACAAATGAAACTTTTTTTTTCTTTGCATTGCAAACTGATCACAGATTGTCATATATTTTGTTTTGAAAAAATTCCCTTCATCGTTTATGAACGAGAGACTTCTAATGTTTCTACTTCCCAAATATTATTGTGTTAATTTCTAGAAACACTGAATAGTCAGATTTCTCGGAGTTTTCATTCTTACTTCACATGCTTCAATTTTAACAAACAAGGTGTCAAATGAAAGCTTATCAAATTTGCAACAATCTCTCGTTGGCTTTTAAAATTAAAGTGTTTCTAGTAAATTTTATAAGTGTTTGAAAATATGCCTAGATTTATGAACTAAAAAATAATTTTTCTAGGAAATAAAACACTTTATTGCAAAAAGCCCACGAGAGAATTTAGCTATTTTAATAATTCACCAGCCCCTAAATTTGAATGTCATAGCTCATTCCCTCTTGACATGAAAATTAAAAAACTCTGAATTTTCAAAAAATAAAGACAAACATAAGAAATCGGCCGAATATTATAAAACTTGATATATGTTAACTTTGAAGGGTTTTCTTTAAATAGGTTTTGGTTCCCATTCCCAAAAGCTATTCATTTTATAGCTAATTTTCTGACATGTGTAAATAGCCGTTAGAGCTACCTTAACACAGCCGTAACTGCAGAGCAGACAATGCTAATCCGGAAAAAACGGTAGTTAATGAAAATGAGTGAAAGGAGGAAATAATTAAACCAATCAGGCGACAGACAACCAAAAACCTAACTGAATACACAGAATTGAACAAGACAATCCGCAAGAAGAGAAGAGATTACAAGAGGAAACTCAGGTCTAAGATGGTGAGGGAGATACTAGAAAAGAGCAAGGGACCAAGATCAATCAACAGGAAACTGGAGGAAGGCAGAAAGATTTATCTTCAATAAAAGCCAACGATGGAACCGTAGTAACAGACAAAACACTAATAATAGCCTAGAGGTCATAGAAGATTTCTATAGAGAGCTGTTCATTAGCGACCAACCAAATTGACGTCAAAATGAGACCTGGCACGAGAATGTACCACTTATTCTCAAAGAGGAAATTAGAATAGCAATGGGAAAAATGAAAGAGGGCTAAGCACCAGGAGAGGACCAGCTGACAGCTGACATCTTGAAACTAGGGGGAGATGAAACGGTCCACATACTTACAAAGCTCGTTATCAAAATAATTGAAACTGGGCAGGTACCAGTGCAATGGATGACAGGCAAAGGTCCCCATACTGTACAAAAAGGGAGACATGAATGACATTAAGAACTACTGACCAATACGTCTGCTATCACATCTCTTTAAAGTTTTCACTTGGATCATCTTATAGCCAGGTTGAGAAATAGCTGGATGAGAACCAACAGCGTGAGCAGGCTGGATTTCAAGCGGGATTCCGAACAAATGACCACCTCCATACATTAAGTCAGATATTTTAAAAATCAAAGGAGTACTGATTTAACCGCTGCTTAAGGTGAGTTTACATTGCGACGTATTGGGGGTAACGATAAGCTACGTAGACCTGCGAATTGCAGTTTTGAATTTTACGCCAGTCCTCCTTAGTTAAAGTCAGCAAACGTTGACACAAGTCTCTAACCTACGCAGATTGTCGTTACTATCGGTCGCTTTCAGTTACCATTTTTAAAATTTTGGGATGACATAGAATAAGATTTGATGTCGTTGAGATTTCATTGGCCACCACAACCCTCAGTTCTTTGACGTTTCCATGACCGTTTGTAGTCGTTTAGAGGTCGTCACAAATTCGTTGGCAATCGTATTGCAGGGATGTGAGTAGGAATGATTGTACCACCCACATAAACTTCAAGTCACGTTACTGTCGCCGTGACCAGTCGATAGCATTCGCTCCTTTACGTCTACCAAGGTCAGTATTTGCCGCCTCACTACGTTGCTTACAGTTGTTCGTCGACGAGAAGTTGTCACCTATCGTCAAGCCAAACTCATAATTTATTAGTAAGTCTGCGTTTCTGTCTGCACCCACTCGTCACTTGTTGCCGTGGTGTCACTAAGGGTCGTTACTATCCGTCAACAAACTTTGATTTTTCATCTTTACTCGTCGCTTGTCGTCCAGGATTTTGTGATTTTGGAATACGTTACCCTACGTCGAGGGCATGTCGTCGCAATGTAAACGCACCTTTAGGGTTCATCGACTATGAAAAGGCTTTTGATAGCCTAGACCACCCGTTCTTACTTCACAGCCTGGAAAATCAGGTCGGTGATCACAAGTATATACAGCTAATAAAAGCAATTTATAGAAACCCAAGCGCTAGGATTCACCTTGTGGATGACAGCACCAATTCATTTGAGAGGAGTGAAACAAGGGGGTCAAATTTCACCGAAGTTGTTCACAGCGGCATTGGAAATAGCCTTTAGAAACCTAGACTGGGAAACAAGAGGAATTGTGGTAGACGGAGAATGTTTCACACATCTACGGTTTGCTGTGGATATCTTACTAGTCAGCCATGTGCACAACCCACAGACAGGGCCGCCGTTAGAAATTACAGGCCCGGGGCCACGGGCCCTTTTAATAATAAACCTTGGATAAATAAAACTGCGGGGAAAGAAAATGTCGAAGGTAATTTTTTTAAAGCAAAAATGGTCTGAGGGAAAAAATGTAATGTTTTGTAATGCGCGCGAAAAAAAATTCCATCAAATCTGCTAATTTCAGCTAAAAATTGTTTTAAAAATCTTGATATTAGTTCAAAAAATTGCCAAAGTTTACTAAAAATTAACATAATATCTTGACATTTGCACGAATCGTGATTTTTTTAACATTTGAATCATAAAAAGCAGGGGGAAATTCTGTATGAAATTTCTTATGGTGATGTAAATTGAGGGAACAATAATATTATTGGGGAGGGGAGAAGGCTTGTGACTAGGGGAAAAATTGCCCCGTGGCGCTGTCCCTGGTTCCCCACCCGAAATTTATGGCAGTGGTATTGGTACCACTTTTATTTATATTTATTTTATTTATAACATTTGGTGAAAAACGCCAGGCAAAACCCAATATTGAAGAACAATAAATTAAAGGGATGCCCTAAAACATTACACAAGGAAAAAACCCAAGATGAAACATGCCAAGACTAAATTAAAAAAAAAAAAACCTAGAGAAGATGGTCCTGAACAGCCAATTTGAAGGCTTGAAGGGTAGCGGACTGAACAATGGTTTCAGGTAAGTAGTTCCAAAGTGATGGAGCATAAGAGTAGAAGGATCTCTGAGAAAGAGTCAGACGACGGAAAGGAATGTTCACATCCAATGAGTTCAGATGACGTAGCCAAGGACGGTAGTGAGGCTGGAATGGATTTGGAGAGGCACATAGATTGTGAAAGATCTTAAAAAGCTGGCACAGAGTAGCAATATCACGACGTTTGGATAGAAGCGGAAGATCAGAGTTCAAGAGGAGGTCATCATGGGATAATTTCCATTGCTGGAGAATTACACGAGAGGCAAACCGCTGAGTGATTCAATACGATTGGTCAGGGTTTTGTTGAGAGATGCCATGTTGTGCAACCATATTCAAGAGTTGGACGGACCAAAGCCAAGTACAAAGTGCGGCGAGTATTGATGGGAGCGGACTGGAAGGACCGATGGATGAAGCCGACGAAAATAATTTTGCTTACAAAATTGGTCATATCTTACTTTAATTTTTCAGCTAATTTCTATCATTTTTCCAGCATTTAAAAGTATATTAAATTTGCTTTACTAAAACAACAAGACATTTATGCTTTGGTGCTTTTATCAAGGTCAAGATCATTCTGTTATCCGTGTACAATGTTTTGATTCACGTAGTATGGTTTTTTTCAATTTTTAATGCACAGTTAGGCCAAAAAATATATTTTTGTTTGCCCTCCGCGACCGACCCTAAAATGCCAAAAATTTGGGTCGGGTATTTTAGTTTATTTTTTCCCTTCAAACATGTTAAATATGAAAACTCAATATTTTCGATGGAAAACGTAAAATTTAGCAGTATAAAGTCACATTTAAGAGTATAAATATGCATATTTCCTCTAAATAATGACCCACAATCTTTGATTATGCCCTGCATTGCTTGGTATTCACGATAAAATCCATGGAATGACTTTATTCTTTAAAATAAATGTGAACAGTAAAAAAAAAAAAAAAAAAAGACCGACCGACCCAATCCATTGGAGGGCAAACAAACAATTTATTTTTCTGGCCTAATATTAGAATACGTCACCTCTGGCCGTGTACTATTTGAATAATAAACCATTTAAAATGCACAGCTATAATATTCAACGTCATTTTGTAAATTGTGCCTTCAGAGCTTAAGTTAAATTGGTACACTCTTAAATTTATCTTACTCTTGTTGAGTAAAAAATTACTCAAGGGTCACAGCTCGTTTTAACATCTTACTCAACGTTGGGTAAACTTTGCTCAACGTTGAGTAAGATGTGCTCAACATTAGTAATATTGACTTAAACGAGTAAGATTTTACTCAATGTTGAGTAAGATTTTACTCAACAATGAGCTGTGACCTTTTACTCAACAAAGAGTAAAATAATTTTTAGAGTGTATTAGTGTATTTTAGCAACTACGAAATTTCGTGCTACAGCATGATGCAAAATCAAAAGTACAGTCGGAAAAGATTTGAAAACAAAGTTGCCTCCAAAAGGCAACAACAACGAAAACGATTTGTAAACCGACATGATATTTAACTACTTCATCATGTTTGACATCAACTTACGATGAACATTAGTTTACCACTTGTAGTTCTGTACGTTAAAAGATAATGCACTTAGTATAATCATGCTTTGAATACAACTATACTCATCCTATGCAAATGTTGATCTTTTTATTCCGCAGAAAGACACGTTCCTATAAATTATAGTATGTTTGCCAAATTGGTTTGATTGTTTTTCAGTAAGTAGGAAAAGAAATCTCAAAGGAGACTGTTTCAAACGTTGGTTTATGTAATAAGTAGAATTTGTGCCAGTTCATATGCATTTAGGTAAGATAATCTACATTAATACTGCGGCAAACTGAATGAAACGCGGCTTGCTCAAGTGAGAGAGATCGTGACAGAACAAATGATGTCATGATCTTTCAAGATCATCACGATTCCATGTAGTTCCCTCCTCCCGATTCGATCACTGCACTGTTACACTGTTGGGCAATAATTTAGCGTTGGTTAAACTATGAACAACCCAATTGTTGGGTAAATAATATTAACCAACTTTTGGTGAAATTTTACCCAATATTTGGGTAATTAGCAAAATCTTTTACCCAACAGTTAGGTAATTAGCCAACATTGTACGCAACGTTGGTAATTATTTACCCAGAAGTTGGGTTGTTCATAGTTGAACCAACGTTGGGTAAATTATTTGCCCAACGTTCTAACAGTGTGCACCTTTCAAAAATAAAAATACTCTCATTGCTAAACTATTTCTATTGCCATCAAGAAAGCGCAGCTAGTTTCAAGCAGTGGCGTAGCAAGGGTTTCGCGGGCCCATGGACATTGAGCAGTGCGGGGCCCCCTTGCTATGAAATCCCAAATAGGGTACACGTTTTGGACTATTGCTGTCATTTTCCCTGATGACGGATAAGCCTGCATGCCTCGTAGAACGAAAATAGGGGACACTAAGTGATCTTTATTAGAAAAATTATATGATTTTTCCCTTAGTACATGGGCTATAATTCAATATCAAGCTCCTATTTCACATGTAATTTTTATTTTTTATTTTACATGCCAGCTACATATTTGTTGTGTTTTACAAAATGTAAAGTGCGCGCGAAGCGCGCTAAATTTTTAGCATTATACGTTAGATTTGTATGTCATTAAGCGTGTACTGCAATGGTGAAAGGGGGTTATTGGGTGCGACATATGTGAATAAAGAACTTAGCCCCTGCTTAACAGAACTAGTCTTTATATTAATCTCTGATCAGTTTGTAACTCAAAGAAAGAAAAATCGGTTTATTTTGCCAACTTCATATAATAGGAAGAATTATTTGTACAGAACACTCTTTCGAAGATTATGACCATATTTCTGAAATTGCAACTTTTCTAATTTATCTGAGCCCAAAAATGTATATATAGCCTAACTTAAAAACAGGTTGAAAAAAATCTAATTTTATTTTTGCTTCTGCACAGTCTTTAAAATTTGAAGAAATTATGTGACAAGTCCAGTAAAACTATAAACACATATATGCTGGCTACGTTTAAATGAACATTTTCAAATCTGACATTTCGACCTTGATTCAGCTTTAATACTTTCTTCCTTTTTTATTATTATTTTATTTTTTATTTTCATTTACGTTCTGGGCCCCTACAACCACATGACAACTTTAAAAGCAGATAATAATACGCAATTTTTTCCGGGGCTCCTGCAAAAAATATAGTTTAAACATTAGGCCCTATGATAGATCTTGTACATTTGTCTGTCCTATTCATTGTAAAACGTTCTGCACTCATTTCATTTTTAGTTAGTGTTTTTGATCAACGTATTTAAATGCATATAATTGTAAGGCACAGGGGCCCTGTTTAAGCACAGAGCATGTGGGCCCCATTGAAATGCCGCGCGTATTTTTTCTTTTTCTTTTTTCTTCGCGGGGCCCCTTACCACTCGGGGCCCATGGACTTTGTCCACCCATGCCACCCTATTGCTACGCCAGTGGTTTCAAGTAAGCTGTGACTTGTACTGGTAGAACAAGGGTTAATCTGGTAAAAGAGTGTTCTTTCAAAGTATAAATATTTGTTATTTTAAGTCTTGAATCACAGCATAGATAAATGATCAATATGTTTTTCTTAAATAAGTGGTTTCAACATAATAAGCATACTAAAATATACGTGCATTTGTGTTATTCTAAATAAGATTATGTTCCTTTAAACACTAAATCCTCGGTAGGAGTGATGTTTCTTCCAACAATAACCATGTATCATGCTATTCAATCGAGATTTTGATGCCTTTTTAATAAAGATTACTGATTAACCCTTGTCCTCCGAAGGGGGGATTGTTGCAAGGGTTTTTCCCCCGCTTCATAAAAACGCAAAAGCAAGGTTAACGGCCCCAGGCATCTAGGTAAGCTCTTTTACATCCTTTGCGGTCATTTTGATGAAAACACAAGGGGGTATCACCTAAGGTGGGATTAGAGCAGGCCGTCAAAGTTGGGGTGTACACTGTTATACTGTTGGGTTAATAGCAGGCCTGTTCAAGTCAAGAAGGTGTAACTCTTTTGCGAACTGCTTGTACCCCAATATTTCAAGAAGATCTGCGCAGACAGCTTGGACCTGTCGCACCTCTTCATTGGTCAAATATTGGCGCCATTTTGCTGATGCCACCTTTGAATTCTTATGTAATCCCATGTTGCCTTTGAAATCGCTTAATTTTTCACTTACTTCTGTATTTGCCTTTAACCACTGTGTCACCTCTGAAGACAAGTTCATTTTCAAGAAAGAGTGTATTTCGTGAGCAAATCCTTCTGGGTTTAATGAAAAATCTTCATATCTGATTAATTTATATCGATTTCGTATTGATAATGGTTGGCGAGAGATAACTTGAACATCATCATAAATTTGTTGACAGTAGTCATTGACGGTCTCTTTATTGACTTTTGCATCATCAGGAATCAACAAGAAATGTTTTAATAGTGTTGCCAAATTAGGTCTTGCTTGTTGTTCCCCATGCAAGTATTTTTCAAATTCCTCCTTATTAGCGCCAGATAAAAACTTCCTAGAATTTCCAACGCCTCTTGGATCTCTTACAAGATGGATTATCTTGACGTCTTTCTGATCATTTTTCTTCAAAATGTCTATAACGTCTCTTACTCTAGCCCGTATAAGTTTGATGGCCGTATTACCTTGGTAACTCTTACACATGTCTGTTAGAAACCTTGCAGGACTCACTGCCATACCGTCGTCTTTTTGGTTTAGCAAAGATGTCATATTTTTAGAGGAGTAAACTCCGACACCAAAATTCAGAAAACAAGATGAAAACTGCTCTGAAAACTCACACCGAAGGATTCGTTGGACCAATTTAGCGGTGGTATTTTCATAATCAGGTAGTTTTCCTCCGATTTGATCCAGCATTTGTATAACTCGCAATGGTTCAAATAAAAAAAATAAGTTTGGATTTTTGTTAAAGATTTGACTTAACAAAGTAGATCCAGTTCGGTATCCTGCTAGAATAATAACTCTAGTTTTAGGCGGAATATTGGTGTTAGGTGTCAGTTCATTTCTGCCATCTCTAGTATTGGACAGGTTCGTGCTCTCATACAGCGTTTCAATTCGTCCATCCCATGCAATATCCATTTGCCTTTTTTCCAAACTAATCTCATTATCAGATTTAGGTATTTTATGGAAAGCGTTGAGATTTTTAAAAATCAACAAGATCAACATCGTTGCAGCAAAAGCTAACGAATAACAAAAAAACTTGCGGATATTGCGTCGAGCCATGTTCATTTAATAGAGTATCGCGTTACAGCCCAAAAGCACTTCCACAGAGTAAAATGCGAATGAACGACGGAGCAGATTTGACGTATTCTATCTCTAAGCCCTACTATTTGTAACACCTGGACTGCTCAGATAGACGTAATTATAGATGAAAATTAACACATAATATTGTTTAATATCGTGACTTATCGTATTCAAATGCGATCCAGAGATTTTGATTAAATAGCATCAGAGATTAGAAAGGGGTTTTTTTTTTGGGGGGGGGGCCGAACTTTGATTTTGGATGGACCAAATTTGCTTTTGGCGTTTAGATATTTGCAACCACGTGACAGCAAATATTGGGCCAAGTTGGCAAATGCTGGCAAAACCTTCGAAAATATGTGTTTAATTTGTAGAAACGGCAAGTTTAATAGAAAAAAATAGTTTAAAAAAATCCCGACCCGATTTTTGCCAGATCTAGGGTCGGTCGGAAAAGGGCTACATGAATACAAATTTCAATCTAAGTAAAAGTCTGCTAGCTTGGCAACCAACCTTCTTAAGGGGCCTTAATCCATTTTTCTTAGAGAAAATCTACGACTGTTGATACTGTATCAATACAGTATTAATTTTTGATCAATACAAGAGAAAGATTGACACACACAAACCGGAAAACCATATTCTGATTTTTAGAAGGTTGTCTGTACGTGCCGTTTTTCTGTGTGAAGTGAATGAACAAAATGCATGCCCTCATGGAATTAACATTTGCACTTCAACACCGGTATATACTCTTCAATTTTCGCTAAAAACGCTCGCATCAGTAGGGACTTTTCATTGTATTTTCTTGCTCAAAGTAATTTTATTGGTAGACTATATAATAGCTAGAGCTATGATTTTGAAGAAATACACATGTATTGCTTGTCAAAGTCATTAAACAGTCTGGGAAAGTGATTAAATTGATGGTGGCTATAGGTCGTTAACAAAGATGTTGTAACGCTACTAAAATAATAACTGGCATTTTTCTACTCTTGAGAAAATTTAGAAACATTACGAACTCTCTTGCTTATACGAATCCCAACTCTGAAGAGATCATAATGTTTTGGTTCTTTGCATGACTTATCTTATTTAAAATCACCAGACCTTTCCAATTGGTAGACTAAGTCCATAAGATTATAATTGCAATTAAATCTCTTTTCTACCTGGTTGGCTTAATCCAAAAGGTGTGTATCTTCTATTGTGCTTTTGTAAATTATGTTTATAATATGTCAACCTGGTTACGGTATTAATGATAGTTAATTAAGGGGTGAATTTTGTGCTGTCCATATGGTAACTATGGGCATAGTGAAAAGTATGGATATGTAGTTTCTTATGTAATAAAGTGAAAATAATAATTTTGACTAAAAATAAAAAACAATTTGGATTCAGATCAAATCATTCCACGTACATGGCAATAACATAACTTGATATAGCTGTAGAAAGAACTGAAGGCACGCTTTGGATTTTTCTCGATCTGTCAAAAGCATTTGACACCATCGACCGCAACATATAATTGTACAAATTAGAATGTTATGGCTTCAGATGCATAGTTTTTCAATGGTTCAAAAGCTATCTTAAAAACCGAAAACAATTTGTTAGATACCAATCATACAATACAAATTATAAAGACAATAAATGTGGCGTCCCCCAAGGTTCCATACTGTGCCCGTTGCTATTTGTACTCTATATATGTAAACGATATTACAAGTACAACTTTACTGTTTGATATTATTCTGTTCGCAGACGACACAACTTTATAATATTCTCATCCTAATATTTCATCGCAAATGGAATGCATCAATAGAGAACTCCTTGAAATAAATAACTGGTTCCAAGCAAACAAATTGTCTGTAAATGCAAGCAAAACTAACTATATGGTCATGGGAACATCACATACTTCTAGTAAATATACAGATATAAGTAAAAATAACTGTAAAAATTTTATGACATTTGTAATGTTGCAGAAAATGTGATTTATAATGATCAATCAAGAAAAAATGTTATCAATGTCATTTAGGATAATAGATCACTAGAAAGAGTCAAGTTTACTATTCCTAGGTGTCATAATAGATGAAAACCTTACTTGGAAGAATCATATTGATGCAATATCAAAAACAATATCTAGAAATACTGGAATGTTAACTAAATTTAAAAATATTGTACCTGGAATTATATTACATGTACGTTCTTTGTATTGTACACGTATTCTACCGTATATACTAATTATTGCATTTTAGTTTGGGGCAAAACTTTAAAAAATATATTTAGAAAAGATTCTCAAGTTACAAAAGTGGGCGATAGTTACTATATCACATGAACATTACCGATGCCATCCTGGGCCATTATTTACAAAACATAGAATACTTACTGTACAAGATGCTTTTAAACTTGAACTGAGAATTTTTTTGTACCAGCACCAAACTAAACAACTTCCAGAAACCTTTGTAAATTATTTCCGTAAACATAACCAAATACATAAGTTCAGAAAATTATAGTATTTATAATGCTAAAAAAAATTATGCCGACAGAGCGATTAGAATCACTGGACCTATCCTATGGAATTCGTTGAATATGAAATTGAAAGAGGCAAAAACTATCAAACAATTTAAATCAATTATGAAAGCTACACTGCTTCATCTTTTTGTTTGGTTCTTGGTATTTCTTGTTCATGTGATAGTTATTTTGTTTTTGTGCTGTAATTTGAATATGCAACGTAGGTCCTACTAAGTGTTTCAGAGGGTAACCCTTTCAGGCCTTTACTGACCTTTTGTTATCTCCTCAATATCAGTTTGTATAATTATGTTCATGTTACGTTTTATTGATTGTATGTAATTTTATGCTATAGCTATTCAGTTCAGTACTATAGCAGCTCTATATACTAATATGTTTCATACTACCAGTGGTAGATGTCCAGTACGATAGCATCTATATTAGTATGAATTCGTATTAGCAGTAGTAGATGTGTTGTATTATAACAGCTATGCTAGTATGAATTCATACAAACAGAGGTAGATGTGCAGTACGATAGCAGCTTTACTAGTATGAATTCATACTAGCTGTAGTAGATGTGCAGTATTATAACAGCTATGCTACTATGAATTCATTGCCAGAGGTGGTGTGCAGTTCAATAGCAGGTATACTAATATGAATTCATACTAGTAGTGACAGGCGTGCAGTACCAAAGTTATCATAGTTATTCCCATGGTCCCCACAGTCCATAATGATCAGAGGGGTCACTTTTACGATCAATATCTCCATAAACTACTGGAACAGTTTTCTCGTAGTAACCTGACAATTTTGCTAGCATCATTTTTACAATCGATGGGTATCTATCCGACAAATCATACTTTTCCTCTGGGTCTGCTGTGATATTAAACAACCAAATGTTTTTGCCAGGTGGAATAACAGGCCGTATGGGATCCAAACCTGATTCAACTGGTGGATACCAGCCACCATAAGTACCTGTAAAAAAATAAGATAGTCGCAATACGGGAACTAAGATCAGTTAGTACCAAATTTATCAACATTGACGAAAGGGTGTATACTCAGCTTTGACGTGTACATGCTTCCCTAATTTAACTAAAATCTCATGAGACCTGCTTTGTCAAAACCATAAGAACACTTTTGCAAATAAATTTATATAGAAGGCTATATAAATTTGAATAAAATAAACTGTATTTGAAAGTTGTGAAAGTGCTTTACCATATTATTTTCTAGTTGCCAAAGAGAACGCTCTCAATTTGCACATTTTTTTAAGCACGTGGTAGTGTTTTTTGTTCCTTTATTTTTGGTCAATACTGTATGCGGACGCTTCCCCAACAATGACGCTGTTCGTGTATTAAAACTATTATACAAATATTTACTGCTCATGAGGGCAATTGTGCAAAATATCTACCCGAGGTGACCGTGGGCCTATTATTGCCCGACACCGAATGTGGAGGGCAATGGTAGGCCCACGGTCTCCAGTTAACGAGGATAGATATTTTGCACCATTGCTAAAGAGCAGTAAATATTTGTTTTATATACCGTATGAAAATATTCTTGTCATTTGATAACTTGCATAAACTCACTTGATAAAAGTTAGCTTGTGCATACTAAGTTAGGCTTACCGTGGATGCTAAGCCTAGCCTAACCCTCGCCAAATGCAACCAGCGCTTGAGGATTTCCGACTTGTTCCAAATGATTCATGAGCAACATCGTGTAAAAAGCACTATATCATGCATCTAATTCTAATTCATCAGCAATACGCATATTTTGAGTTTCCAAACCGGAAATCAATTGAGCCCGAAATTTAATCCCACAATGCACTGATAAAGCATAACGATGTACCCAAATAGGCGTGAAATGGATGCGCACTCCATCCATTCCAAACAACAATTCAAATTACCCGCTGTCATGGATTGCAGGAGCTAATGTCACGGCTAATAAGTTTTACAGGCAAAACTGTGTTTGGGCTAAAATTTCGGTACAGATTGACTTCCTGTTGCAAACCCTAAATCCACGTATTGTTTCAATTCCTCCAACTGGTCAAACTTGTTAATTTCATGAAACTACAGATAGACGAACATGACAATTCAGTCGGGAATTCAGAAGATAAACAAACCTTCTCGGGCCACCAGTGCTCGGGCGTGTATGTGTGTAAAAGATCTGATATCGCCCTGTGGTGATGTCACGCCAGGGCAATATCATGTCTTTATTGCCAAAAAATGCCCGGCTATGATGTCAAACAGGAAATATACTAAATATTTTAACAGTCTAATGCATTGTCAACCAATCAAATGACAAGAATGTTTACATGCGGTATATAATTAGCGTTTCATCCCACATCTTACCTGGGTCACCGGTTATTATTTTCCAGTCTCCCGATCTTAGAGCAGAATGTATTGTTTGATTAAACGGTCCAAGGGTAGCAGGTGGTATGCCAGTTTCTAAATGTTTATTGAACAAAGGAATTTTGGTGAAGTACGGATCAATATTATGAAGCAACTCTTTGCGTGGTGACGGCTTCCCTTCTCTGTTAAACAAAAACATTAAATACAAATGTATTAAACTACTCATTCATATTGCAGGTTTAACTTGCATCCCTTTCCCCACTACGATTTTAATCAGTGGAATTTTTAATCGGCCGTGCAGTTGATGTTTAACATTAATATTAATGAGTCAGAAAAATATTTTTAAAAGTCCTATAAAATCGACAATATACAGTAGATCTGAAAAACAAAACATGTTGCATATATACAGGCTTGACATTAAATATGGAATATATTTTTTCTGTTGGTTTCCATCTTGAATAATCCGCCATATCTCGGTATATGGAAACTCCAGGAATGTGTAATGTTTCATATTTTTAGATGTACTTGTTAACTTTGAACTAAGATCCTTTTTGTGTATACCAAGGTGATACAGAAAAAATGGGGAACTTGAAAGCACAAAAAACTCTAAAATTTGTGTTAAAACTCGCGAACCAGAATACAAAATCACGGAAATTAAATGTGCCGTAGTTTATTTAATACTTAACCAGGACGCTTGAAATTTTACAAGGTTATTTTATATATTGTTGGTTACAAATTATGACCAAACACTGTTTGCTTTGTGATCCATAAGAAGCGTACGGCGCATTGACTCTTCATGCGGACATTCCTATAGTGATTGGATAGTTTGGACAGGTGTATCAGCCCAAGTATCAAGCACAGCCTAAAGTAACTCATGTACATGATGGTTTGATATAACTTGTTGTTCATCGATGTGTTACTTCAGCCTAGAAGTCCTCAATAGAGTTCATATCTGAATATCTTACCAAACAGGGCAAGTGTCCAACACCACGATCTTTCATAAAACAAGCTCGTATTAAGAACATTTGTAAACTCTCACTTTATTCAAAGTAGCGATCATGCTAGGAAACCCCTGGAGAAAATATCTTGACCAAACACCTTTCCCAGCGATGCTTTGACCGAGCTACAGATCAATTTCCATTTTAAGTCCCATCAATGAGATAACGTTGTCTTCAGAGCTTAGACTAAATTCGAAATATACTGCTAATGTGGATGCATCAGGGGTGCAGATGTGCAGAGAAGGGTTATACTGAAGCGTGCATGCTATCAACAATGTATCCAGATTAATGTAACCTTGCCTTCTGGTTGCTTAGGGGCGGCTTCAAAACTCAACCGGCGGTTGTCTGCCGGTTCTGGGCGGTTCTGGGCGGTTCAACCGGAATAAACAATAGCCAACCGCCCAGAACCGCCTG
>JXSR01S073954.1:63213-95474 GCA_000969725.1 Ophiothrix spiculata | reverse complement strand
GCTACCCCACTGGTTATTAAACAAGAGCGAAAGAGTAAAATTAAATCTTTAGTTATATTTATGGCATCCAATATACTGAGAGCGTATGTGCCGCTTATATGTGACATTATACAAAGCCTTCTACTATAAGAATTGATCTTGAAAACTGACACTAACGGATTTTATTGGTGACATCATTTCGTAGAGGGGCTTTACATGGGTGTTGTAGAAGTATTTATGAGTGTCTCAAATACGCACAATAACAAACATTACATGCAAATTATACGTCGAAAGAGAGGCACCTTACTAAAATGTGGAAGCTATAGTATTTTCACAATTTCGCTTGTCACCTGATTATCAAAGTCATAATGTGTAAGGGTTTCTCGATAAACATGCAAGTAAATGTTCTGTTAAAACCTTAGAAATTAGTAAAAGTTACTCAGCACTGACCTTTGAGATGAATTGTCTTAATCTTTCTAAAGAGTTAACCATACATATCATACATCAAACATCATATTGTAGCCCCATATCTCGAAGTTTTAAAGGAACATTTAGATTGTCGCTCTGGTTGACATGGTAACCACACAAGGCCCTTCATGGCAACCATACAAGGCCCCAATGACTGAACGCGGGAACGAACGTAACTAGAAATCCAAAGATTGTAATTGCATTTTCCTGACGCTATGAATCGTTTTTACGAAGCGCTAAATGACTCTCTGTACGTGTAATCTCATCCTTTGCGCTTATTTTAGCTGAAAAATTTCGACCCTTAGGGATCGGGAGTTGGTGTAAGTCCGTGATTTTTGTTATGGTGGATATTCATTCCAAAAATGGTGTTTTGATCAAACTAGTGATCTTCTATACATTACTTAGCTAGCAAAAATTTGCATGAAAATCTATTATTCCTACGATTTTTAAAGACAATTGTGATATTTCCTGTATTTCCATACCAATGTATATTTTCCAGATTTTTGCAATTTTGACTTCATATTGACGTCATACATTAACAGATGACCTTGATTTTTATATAAATGGAAAGAGTACTCTTTGTCAAAGACTGGATGTTTGTTATTTTCTGAGTCACTACCCCCCCCGTCTGTAAAACATGAATAATCAGAAATGAGAAATAATGAGAAAATCGCCTCGTATAACAATAGTTTAATGTTTTTAAATTTATGAAAGTTGTGGAGCATAGCATCAAATTTAAAGAGAGCGTATGTTCGGCTTTTAATATATGACATTTAACGAGCTTCGTACTATTATAATTGATCTTGAAAACTGACACTAACGGATTTTATTGGTGATGTAAAAGCATCTCTACATCTCTACTTGTGTGTCTTACACTCTAAAAATTATTTTACTCTTTGTTGAGTATAAAGGTCACAGCTCATTGTTGAGTAAATCTTACTCAACATTGAGTAAAATCTAACTCGGTTAAGTCAATATTACTCAATGTTGAGCACATCTTACTCAACGTTGAGCAAAAGTTTACCCAGCGTTGAGTAAGATTTTACTCAACAAAATGAGCTGTGACCGTTGAGTAATTTTTTACTCAACAAGAGTAAGATAATTTTAAGAGTGTAACAACGTTCTTACCTGTTAGCCTTCGAAAAATTAACGCTACCTCCGCAAACATGTAGCAAACAATACATTTCGAGCTAAAGTTAGGAAACCATATTGTAAATTGCTTTATACTAATATGCAAACAGTAATTTGGATTGTGGATTCTATCCTATATGTGACCGACCAGCCCAAAACAGCAGTAAATGCCAGCTCTTGTCATTTTCACTTTTTAAATTATTTGTAAAGACCATGCTTTAAGGATTAAAATGACACCTTAATCAACTTCACACCATTTCCAGAAGTCAAGTTATGGTCCGTCAAAGGTTGTCAGGGAGTAAAACGTATAACTGAGATAAACGCATTCAAAGATGAGTAATCCCTATACTTTATGTTGATCGTCTTAAGAATATGCCAATTCATTTCACACTTCCTGTCATTTTGTTGAAATGAAACTTTGCTGGAATATTGTAGTAAGCACTAGAATTGTGAATCTGTCAAAAACTCAATTTCGGCAAACATGACCTTGACATGTATTTTCACCTGTAGCGCAAAATGAAGTTTCTGGCATTTACTGCTCATACGGGCTGGAAGGTCACATAAATGAAATAAGAAGATTATATCCGGTTCTTTCGGATTATGATTCAATATTAAAGTCAATACGAATGAGCCTTAATTTTCTTGACACTATCATTTCCAATCAACACTACAACAATCTCTAGCTTGATAATCCTTAAATTTAAAATATACCTTTTTTCTTTTTCCAAATGCCTTAATAATGTAAAGCAAGATATATGGGACTCACACTTAAGCATATGAGAAAATACTTCAAATCAATAGTTGGTCGAGACCTGATCCTGCCTGAATATGCACGATGAATTTAAATGTATTGAACGGAAGTCAAATCGTTGGAGCAGTGTCGATTGGAAGGTTATGGAATGAATTGGCAAGATATTACTCCGACGTGTCAGATGCCCTAACTTATACATGTAGATGATGATCATGTAGATGATGATCACTTAAATGTTGACTGTAAGAATCTACATTATCTTGTTCTATATTACACGTATTCTATTGGTATTAATTCTTCTTTTATTTAGTGGTTTCATGATTGAAATCGTCAGAAGTGGCTTTCATTCAGATCTGCTATGATTCGAAAAATCTACACCCTTAAAGATATAATCATATTTATTCAAAGTTTCTGTTAATACTAAGAAGTATCACCACATTTTTACATTTTACAAATTAGACGTTCGTGTATTGACTAACGCTATGGATCATCACAATTTAAAGATTCAGGAAACTTAAGAAATCAAAATAACTAAGCAGGTGATTAATTAGGCTAAAATAATGAAGCTATCCGCGCCTTATCTGAATTGTATATGCTCATCTTATCATCTATTGTTGTTGTTAGCGAACGAAGAGATTTATGGTTAAGGACATAAAAATATAATTTAAAACAATTCATCAGCAATCACGTTTTTGGTCAAAATATGTAGAGAAACCCTACTCCGTCCTCAACGAGTGATGTGTCTGACGTCTAATTTCCTATTCTGGACATTGGTGGCGTTCTTCTTGATGTTGACAAGATAAAGTTCACGGCCCTCGTCCATATTAAGAAGAGAGGGGGTAGGTTCTTTTCTTGGCATAAATCGCCTCTCTCACTAGCATTTCCTTGAAATAAGCTTGTCCCCTCTGCATATAACATTGCTGGTGTCTAGTTCATGTCCAGTTTACTTGCTGTATTCAGCAAGGGCCGATAGGTTGGATGCGGTTGTTGTTGCTGTTGTTACACTGTGAGTAAAACGGGGTTGAATAAACTTTTTTTACGTACGCAGATTATATTAACGCATTTGCTTGAAAGCATCGTCGTGCATGATGCACTAATTATGATATCAACTGTTGTTTCACCACAAATCAACGGGCCCAGATCAACAACGTCACGCTACTGTGTAAGGAAATACTACATCTATCATCACAAGTTGTGAGAACGAGTTAATGAAACGTCTAGAAAAGGCACTTAATTAAATTGGAAGAAGCAGGATGTGGATGCCTCATCTAACATAACCTTGACTTTAACACTCACTGCTAGTATACAGACAGTGACGCAGACGGGTGATTAAAGATTTAAATGCAAAATTAAGAAATGGGTGATAATGGATAATGATGACTGTTTAAAATTTCAATTTCCCTGCCTGAACACCACAATGATACACGCAAACATATTTTAATAGTTTTCATAGCAAAAGGAGATCCTCTGGAATAATAGTTTGGAAAATGCGAAAAAACTGACACCCCCAGATATTTAAAAAGTACGGTAGACATTCATTGTACAATTTATTTACATAGTAGAAAAGGGTGATTATTCGTTGTATAAACATATGGTCTATATGGTCTTTATTCCTAAAAATGAGAGTCATTGATAAGTGTTTGCAGCAAATTTGCCGATTTCAACTCTGTTTGGGATTGTTTTGGTTAAATTATCCTGAGGTTAATCCGATATATGTTGATGGTAACTTTTAGTCAATACCCCTTCTTTATCAGGGATGCCAGGAGAATATTACACCTTGTCTCTACAGAAACGTTATTTGGCGCAACCTAGAACAGAATGCCCGTTCCTTCCAGTTCTCTTGGAAATTGAATTTTGAAATTTTATGTCTTTTCAGTTATTCAAGTAATCATGCCTCTAGAAACATCTTATTCAACAACTGTCAAAACGTATTCCATTAAATGTTGTTAAGCAATATAAATCAGCAGCACGAACACTTATCATACTCACGTCAGATAGGCCGGGAAAGTGATCATTTCATTTTGACTGATGACCGCCGCGGCAAGAGCACTTTGTTTACACATCACCGTGAATAAAGGTGACATACGATTAATGATTTAAATTGTATCAAATCATTTAAAAATAAATTAGGGGTCGTCTTATTCTAGTAAAAGCTAGTACGCAAAAGTAGCTCGGGTTACATTTAAAACTGACACAGCCAGCGTGCAAACCCGTGCTGGGGCTATATATTTTAGGTAGAAACTACTTTATCAAAAATAAAATATGTTTTGCCGAATTATATTTCAACCAATTGAGCTATTTGAGACCGATCTCTTTTGAAGAGAAATGTAAATCTTTTTGATTTAGGCCTACAGCAGGTATTTTACAAAACATTTGGACGCCGCGAATAGACAATTTTTTAAGCCAATTACAAACAATTTACGATTTGCTGCCTACCGTGAAATTCAGTTTTTGTAATATTCTAACAGTGAACAATAACGCTGTCATTTTACGACAGAAAATGTTCATGGAAGTACAACTTAACGGTACATTTCGTTCACACAGAGAAAAAGTCCAGACGTTAACTAATTCGTAAAATCGTTGAAAATATCAACCACGTAAAATATTATTAGGATAGGTCAGGTTATAGTTCTTTCTGAGCTACCAAATACTTTGTACAACAAGTCTTTGTGATTACATTAATTCCAATGCATCTTCTAATCAATCACGGATAAACAACCAAACATTTGACATCAAACAAAATACATGGTGTGTGTTTTGATTTTTCATCATCAAGCCTCAGTTATTATAAGAAATATATATATATATATATCAGATTCAAAGATAGCAAAGACTTGTTGCACCAAATGTTTGGTAGCTCAAAAGAACTATTATTGAAGTCATTAAATTTCTAAAAAATCATAAGCATCTTAGCACAATAATGTGGGAGTAAACAAGTGTACCACCTTGCGTAGTTGAAAGACTTATCTTTTCACGCGATCGCCTAATCAAGACACATATGCTGTACATGCTCTGCATTTATCGCTGCATAGTTGTACATGCTCTTGACATACACACCCTGCAGGTTTGTTATGTAGGAAATTTAATGATTTCAATATTCTTAGTCATTGAGTGCGATTTTACTTCCTAATAAGGAATTTTGGCCATCCATTATGAGACGATAGATGACATTGCGTTCAGCGTGAAACACAATAGAGCCACGCGTTCAAAATCACGGCGCGATGCAGGTATGCGCACACATCCGGCGCGAACAGCTTTACTGGGTTTGGAATATTTCATGTATGAATAGGGGTGTACGTTTTTCCAATGATAATGTTTATAGTTTTTGGCAATAATTTACATCGTTTTTGGTTTATAAATGACTCAAATTTGTGACTAATGGTTTATTCAGAGTATGTCGATATCCATCGATCGATGCCCATCGACGCGCAGTCTTTAACACGCGCTATTCCTTATGCGTTGTGCGTGTAAAGACTGCGCATCGATGGGCATCGATCGATGCATATCGTCAAGACTCTGAATATACCATAATGGTGCATAATTTTCATAGTCCAAGGATTTCACAACGATTTCATCGCACGACGTCTGTCGATACGCAGTCTTTACTACACTACGCATATTGCGCTATAACTTTTGAAGACTGCGTATCGGTAGACGTCGAGCGATGTTGCAGTGATGAAATCGCTGGACTCTGAACGCACCATAATGGTGCATTCATAGTCCAACGATTTCATCGCACGACGTCTGTCGATACGCAGTCTTCAAACGCGCTGCGCATATTGCGCTATAATTCTTGAAGACTGCGTATCGGTAGACGTCGTGCGATGAAATTGTTGTGAAATCGTTGGACTATGAACGCACCATTAGAATGAAAATAAAAGATGGCGATCTATTTTTTTGCCTGTTATCTATCGTCTCATAATGGATGGGCGTACATTATTTTTTCGTAATGGGGGTGCGTCCATCCATTATGAGACGATAGATGATAGGCAAAACAATAAATCGCCATCTTTTATTCTCTAAATATAAAACCCTAATGGTGCGTTCATAGTCCAGCGATTTCATCACTGCAACATCGCCCGATACGCAGTCTTCAATAGTTATAGCGCAATATGCGTAGCGCGTTTAAAAACTGCGTATCGACAGACGTCGTGCGATGAAATCGTTGTGAAATCGGTGGACTATGAATGCACCATAAGACCCTATGAGATAACCCTGATCTTGGTAATTTAATTCAATCGATGTAAGTTTATAACAAGATCCTTGTTAGGAATTAGAGCACATACCTGCTTTATCTCCACCAAAAGAAAATATTGACGACGGGTTACGATGGATTACCGAAATCAAAGAGATTCTCTTATTTTCGAAATATTTGCCCTAACTTCAAAAAAAAAGCTATTCGTCACAATAGTTTTATTTTTGAGCTCTTTCTTCATTTTTAAATACAAAGATAATGTATGTGACCGTCATATCAAAACAAGGTTCACGTCGCGCAACCTACAAGTTTCTCATTTTATAAAAACCGATACTTGAAGATGAATATTCCTTTAAACTGGTGACTCATAGTTTAAAATGGCATCATGATGTGACAAGTCCACACTGTACAAGATATCGATTGATATTTGGTCACCCTTATTCTATCTTCGAGTATGGGAAAACATGGTGTTATCGATATCACAAAATGAGAAACATGTAAGCAACATGTACCGTGTTTTGATATGACGGGTCACATATTTTGAAAAAGTTCCAAAAAGTTGAAAAGAACTTATGCCCCAAATACAGATTTTTAAATCTCGCTAGAGCATGACAACGTACATACTCGTATGTATAGCTAGTCTAATTTTCTACTTTTGAAACGCTGTTTATTTCATCATAAATTCCTGTATCTTGTCATTTCTTATAAACATAGTCAACCGCCATGATATATCTCATATTGAGACATCTTAGTCTTGTACCACTTACGGCGGCAAAATGGTCAAAGGAGGCATGCGAAGTAGTAGGTAATTGAATAAGATATATCAGATAAAACGAGCACGAATTATGCATTTAGTTTATATTTCTAATGTGTTCAAACAAAAGTGCTTGAAATGTTATTTTATATATGCGATATAAAATGTGTTGTATTCAGAATTTGCACTGTCCCGCCATTTGCAGTACTTGATTTGTAGAGATGCTTTTCAACTTCCACGGTTGAACGATGTCAAAAGTACATCAATAATTTTAGCGTTTGTAGCCTACAATATTTTGATTTTTTAGAGGTTCATGAAAATATTTTTCGAAATATTTACACTGAAAGGCATTCTTGTCAACAAGCCTCCATTTTAACCCGATTTTGATATTTGTTTCAATACATATATACATAAAAATTCCCTAAAGGTTTTCTTAATCTTGCCACTACGATAAATGTTATTGCACTCAAGAGGTTAGTAACAGCGTGTGATATACAAAGTGATAAATTTGCTTTTCTCTATTGTACAAAGCCTGAAAATGTTAAAGATGTAGGATCTGATAGCATTCTCGTCCCTCAGGGCTCAACTGGAAGTAGTAATTTTTTTAATGTCCAGTTAAGGTCCTTATTTTCGGATTATAAATCAAAAATTCACTTCCACATTTTTATAGCTTTGGAGTTACAATATAAAATGTTTATTGTTAAACCTATTTTCTATTTCTTATAAATTTACACAACAGTATTCATGGTATTCTCCTCAGAGTTGCATACTTTCTTTTGCCTCTGAAGAACAAACAAGAATAAACCTAAGGGTTAATCCAGCAAAAGTATTTCAGAGGCCAAGTTAAATTAGTTTAAAGAAATTATGTTTATTTGGTCATGAACAACTTGCTTTATTGTACATGTAAGCTGCTTTGCAATTTCTCATGTTATAAGACATCTTAGTCGTGTAACACTTACCGTACCATGCTTGCGGAGGCAAATAGTCAAAGGAAACAGAAAATAAGCAGGCAATTGAAAAAAAACCAGATAGGCAGGAGATGAAATCGATTACAAAGTCGGTATTCAGTATTTCTAATCTGCTAAGATAACTATTGCTTGAAATGTTAAATAAACATGCTACATTGGCCAGTATCGCAGTTTGCAGTCCAAAATCTGTTAAAATTATCTTTCTAACTTCCAATTTGTACATGTAACCATGGTAACAGTAAATATGTTGATTATTGGTACGTTTGCCACACTTTCTTCATTGATATTGTGAGATAGTGGTTCTCTTTTTTAAATTTAAATTTTTCTATTTTTTTTCCTAACGAACATTTTTGAAATAATCAAAACTGCTCTATCTTAATGACCGTATATTATCCTTTCTTAAAATTAATGTCCGTCAAAGGTTTTCAAAGGGTAAAAGGTGTAATGAAGATAAAATACATTCAAAGATCACTTAGCTATTATGTATTCGTATGATGGTCCTCAGATCGAATATATATTTTTCTTACTTTCACCAATTTACGACCATTGCATGTATTTTATATTGAGCATAAACTTTTTAAGTGTTAAAACACTTAAGAGACTAAAGGTGGGGGAGGGGCCCTACAAAAATTACATCGCTGCTCCATGTAATTGTCAAACTTAGCGCAGCGGGTCCCTCAGTGGCAACAATTTAAATTCGTCCAGTCGTTTTCGTGCTAATAAGCATAAAGTGATTTTTCATGGGCACTGTTCAAATTATTGTTTTGCCCATACTTATTTTGACAAAGTAATTGTACTTGCATTGTACAAATTTGAGCAAAATTTCATGCGAACATTTCTTGGGGAACAGGCTTTTTGTAATTTTGGCGGGAAATTTTTTGTGCGGCATGAAAAAAAATATGGCTGCCATTTTGAAACGGTTCATTCGATTGTCTTTTTTTCCCCGTATGTTGGTCCTTTTCTTACATGCTTTATCATTGACCAGACTTTCAACGTACATTTTACATCTGAAGAGTGTTTTTTAAGGGCAGTCCCTAGGAACGGGTGGTCAATACCATGGACACTTAAGTGTTAACTTTGCCGTATTTACGGCTGGTTTGAGATGAACTAGCACGTTACTAAAGTTCTAATTCATTTGAAAATAGTACATCTGTTTTCATTCATATCTTTTATCAAGTTGTCATTTTGACTAAAGTTCGTACATCTTCGTTTGATTAAATCCAAAGCATCATCATTTGTCATCGGGAGCTAATGGCTATACATTTATTTTCAAGTGGAGGATGATCATACCAATACAATATGGTCAAATTTTTGTATTTAGTTTAATTTTCCATTTCTAATGAAAGATGATCATCTTTTGAGGGAAATATTCACTTTTTTACATTAAGCGAGTGATGTATAATTTTCATTCAACATGAACAATTTCATTCTAATTTTTCCAATAGTGTTTAAATTTTACCATCACACCAAATAGGAGAAATATGATTTACATTACCATCACCAGTGCATGCCCTTCTGTAGCATTTAAAATAACCGCAGTTGTTCAAATAATTGACTTCTATCTGTTTGATCCGTTTACACAAGACCTCATCAAATTCCCATTTTTCTCATAATGAAAAAATCTTATGGTTGTAAGAATAAAGGGAATCCATCTGCTCAGGCAAATGTGAATCCTAGCTATTTTTTTAATCATGAAAAGATAAATAGTTTCCACTGCCTTTGCGGGGACTCGAACCATGGATTATGGCACGAAGCTAGGGATCTACCGCTGAGCTATCAAGGCAGCGTTGAGATCGTGAACTAAAATCTAAAACATAAACATTAGAATGCCGTATATTTCTTTTGTTTACATAAAATTTGCAATTTTTGCCTCATTGGAATGCTCAATTTGTAAGTAAATTATGCGAATATGTATATCATACAAAATGTAGATAATGTATATACTTAAAGCAGGCAATTCACAGCTCAAACAGGGCGAACTCAGAGTCGTAATTCACGTCCGGATTTTCGGGCAAAACAACGCGGGTTTATTAAATTATCATTCAAAATCAACTCAGCATATTTATAAAATATTGTTTGTAATTCAATAAGAAGTATCAAGTCTACAATCTGTCAACATTTGAAACCAGTCGAATTGTTAAAACATTATGAAATTATGAGGTTTCGGCGAAAAAGGGTCAACTTTTTCGAAGAAGTCTTTGGGCGTCATTTTGACCTTGGCAATGGACGTGAAATCACTAGTTAAGTTTCATGTATAAACAAGAGACTTTATTCAATATGTACGCCAAAAATGTGATATTCTGATAGGTGTAAGTAGGTAAAAACTTGCAGTTAACATGACATTCAGCCGAGCGAGACGTTTAGGGAATGTAGCCTTAAATGTTGCTTGATTTTTCGTCATCAGAGGTATAGAAAATAGTACGTCTTGTTTATGTCTCTTCATAAAAATGTGGGCCCAGAACAAGCATATTGTTCTAACATTATTTTATTTGTTTTCAGTCTTTCAGGCTTTATCATTGACCAGACTTTCAACGTACATTTATGTATTCATTGTATTGAAACCAATGAGGAATCATTTTGAGTATAGTCTTGAGATAATCATGAAAACAGAGTAAATATGTGGATCGTCATATCGAAAGGTACCTTAATACCAGCATAGTACATTACGAGATACGGGCCATTGAAGCTAATCATAATCAAAAATCACGTCCAAGGTCGAATTTCTAATTTCATCAGAAAGGTTATCATTGAAGTATATTCTATCATATTAATCAGGTTCCAACATCCAAAACATAAGAAAAATGTATTAAAAACCAAGCTAAAAATCCTCTCTCCATTCAAGATTTACTAAGCACAAAAACTTTAAACTCGATTTTCTCAGAACTATAGTTTTCCGAATCAGCCCGATGCCTTTTACCAATTTGAGTGTAACTTCGCAACCGAACATCCAATAACCATAATCAAGGTGTCATTTTAAAGCTTAAAATCTCAGCTTTTAGATGAGACCAAACAATCAATTTTGATTTTGCCTACCTTAAGGTACCTTTCGATATGACGGGTAACATATATGTATATCGTTAGCATAAGAGGTGAGTTAAACCTAATGAAATTTAATGAAAACACATAAATGAAGCGTAAATTTGTCAAATAATTCTTCACTTTATAGCCTATAGACTCGGAGTAGTGTTTGCCCCCTACTCCAAAATGTTACATCAATAGCTGAAGTACATGCCATGCTATTTGAGTTCAATTTCCGATACGAGTTATATTACGCATAGACAATGTAGACCAATAACATTAAATTGCAGCGCATATTGATAACCTTTTCTCAGTGTCAAGGATACGATTGACGTCGCTGAGAAGAATCTCATTTCAAATTATTTAAGGGAAACCCATGTTTGCAGCATTTCATTGGATATTGTGCCTAGCAATGTGATAAAGTGAACTCTTACAACAAGCAGTAGCTACTCTTAGTACTGTTCACCAGTGGCGTCCGAGCACGTGTCCCTTAGTTTGGTTTATCACTCGGGGAAAAGACCTATTCTGGGATTTTGCCAATAAAGGGATAGAAAAGAAAGGGGATGAAAGATAAAAAAAAATCAAAAGAAAAGTGAAGAAAAAATAATGTCATGCCAAATAAGGTCAAAAATGACCAACAATTGAAAAATCTGAATTTTTGACCTTATTTGGCATAAAACTCAAAAATTTGGCCAAAATCCTAAAAAGTAAAAATGACGCAACATCCGAGTGGGTGTTTTAAATTAAAATTCCCATTCCATAGTCATTTTTAAACAAATTGTTATATTTAGCTTGTTTAGAAGCCCAAATGGCCAAAAAACGTGTTTTTTGTGATTTTCTCAAAAACTGTGATTTTTTGTCAAAAGTCAACATCACCATCATCACTTTGTTAAACAATTATGGTACAAAATAAACTTGCAAAAACGTAAAATAGCGTAAAGTGCTTTCACCCCTTAACTACAGCCTAAGTACAACCAGTCTTTGTTCTATTTATCTAAAAAAAATCATCGTGAGATATACTCTCCGTTGATATCATTTTGGATATCTCGTTTTAAATAAAATAATAAAGGGTTTTTATTAACAAAACCTTATTTTCTTTTCAAAATTAATCTTAGAATAACAACAAAGAAAAAACTTAACTAAACGAATCTGCTGTACTTGTATCAATAAATATAAACACATGTGTTGTGCTGGTATAAAGGGTTGTATGAATTATTAATATATCGAAATAAAAACAACTTAAACGAAAGAATCATCTTTTGGATTTCCTTCAGTCAATTCTCTACTTATTTCTCAATCCATGTTAATCGTATTTTGATCATATATATAATATATATTCTTAAACTTTATTCCTACTCTAGCTACTTGAGTTAAATTTCCGATCATGCAAGCAAGGTACACACGAACAGGCTAATAACATTAGAAAATGCAGTTTAAATTGATCACCTTTTCAAGGATACGATTGACGTCGCTGAGAAGAATCTCATTCCAAATTATTTAAGGGAAACACATGTTTGCAGCATTTCATTGGATATTGTGCCTAGCAATGTGATAAAGTGAACTCTTACAACAAGCAGTAGCTACTCTTATACTGTTCACCAGTGGCGTGCCCAAAGGGAGGGGGCACGTGTTCCTTAGTTTGGTTTATCACTCGGGGAAAAGACCTATTTTGGGATTTTGCTACTAAAGGGATAGAAAAGAAAGGGGATGAAAGATAAAAAAAAAATCAAAAGAAAAGTGAAGAAAAAATAATGTCATGCAAAATAAGGTCAAAAATGACCAAAAATTGAAAATCTGAATTTTTGACCTTATTTGGCATAAAACTCAAAAATTTGGCCAAAATCCTAAAAGAAAAAATGACGCAACATCCGAGTGGGTGTTTTAAATTAAAATTCCCATTCCAAAGTCATTTTAAAACAAATTTTTATATTTAGCTTGTTTGGAAGCCCAAATAGCCAAAAAACGTGTTTTTTGTGATTTTCTCAAAAACTGTGATTTTTGGTTAAAAATCAACATCACCATCATCACTTTGTTAAAAAGTTATGGTACAAAATAAACTTTCAAAACGTAAAATAGCGTAAGGTGCTTTCACCCCTTAACTTCAGCCTAAGTACAACCAGTCTTTGTTCTATTTATCTAAAAAAAATCATCGTGAGATATACTCTCCGTTGATATCATTTTGGATATCTCGTTTTAAATAAAATAATAAAGGGTTTTTATTAACAAAACCTTATTTTCTTTTCAAAATTAATCTTAGAATAACAACAAAGAAAAAACTTAACTAAACGAATCTGCTGTACTTGTATCAATAAATATAAACACATGTGTTGTGCTGGTATAAAGGGTTGTATGAATTATTAATATATCGAAATAAAAACAACTTAAACGAAAGAATCATCTTTTGGATTTCCTTCAGTCAATTCTCTACTTATTTCTCAATCCATGTTAATCGTATTTTGATCATATATATAATATATATTCTTAAACTTTATTCCTACTCTAGCTACTTGAGTTAAATTTCCGATCATGCAAGCAAGGTACACACGAACAGGCTAATAACATTAGAAAATGCAGTTTAAATTGACCACCTTTTCAAGGATACTGTTGACGTCGCTGAGGAAAAAAAAATCATTCTATTTTTTACGGGAAACGTATGTTTGCCGCATATAATGGGATATACAGTAGTACCGGGTAAAGCGATGTAGTGATCTCAATACAACAACCTACTCTTATATGGAGGAAATTGTTCACAGGCACTCCGTCGGTTTCATAATGGAGGAATGATGTTGAAATGTCAGACTTTCGTAGGCTAACGAGGCAGTTTCAGGGGAAATAGGCAATCTCCCAAGTTGAGCCTCATTGATGATCAAATTGTGCACAGAATTATGATCCTATAGTTGGCAATGGGCTAACTCTAATATCAGTACAATGTACACACCGTTTCACTTCTTGTACAGCGCATAATATGAGCGTATTCTTTAAGGTTAGCATTGCATATTATTGTAAATACTTCCGTTTAGTTCTTCATTATAAAAATATACAAACAATCGTGCGAACGTTCCACAATGTTTTGCAATGCATCCAAACAGACACATCAATTTTGTACAATCTTTGGTATTACGTACGTAAATCAATTAATGATTTGAATAGAAAATCTGTTAGATTTCAATTATAATGGAATGAACATATTTTCATCGGCGTGTCCAGGAGGGGGGCTTTGGGTGCTGAAGCCCCCCGCAATTTTTTTAAAAATCATACAAAATCAGCCGATTTTTGATGTTTTTAGGCTTCAAGGCCCCCACAGAATACTGAAAGCCCCTCTTAGCCCCCGCAGGAAAATATCCTGGACACGCCGGTTTATTTTGGTACCGTTTCCTTTTTTTGTTAACAGAATGACGACGCGAAGTAAATCAACATAGATTAAAAGTGACTTTTTTATTAAATCAAAGAAAAAAGCCGATGTGGTGTTCTCCGAACCAATTTTGCTTTTACCAATTACGAGCCCTTTTTCAAAAGATAATTGATACCTTTTTATTGGATTTTTATTGTTATTTAACGCACTATATTCACTCAAGTTCATTTAAAGCACGCCCATTAAGACAGTATAACAAACTTTCAACCATTTGTTCACAACAACGTTATCCATTGCAACATTTAGTAAAATTTAGAATGTATTCAATGTAGTTAAAGAATAGGGTTGATGACGTCCATCGTCGGTTGGCATGATCGAAAAAAATATTTTAACGCTTTTGACAAGACAGACCTGTATTTAATACGATGACTATTAGTAAAAGTAGAAACAATCACCTAAAATGTGTTTGATACTAATTGTGCCCTGTCATATCGAAAGGCACCTTAGGGTCCCAAAATGAAAATTGATTTTTTGGTCTCATCTAAAAAAGATCATATTTTAAACTTTAAAATGACACATTGCTTTTGGTTATTGGATGTTCGATTTCAAAGTTATATCAAAATTGGTTAAAGGCATGTTTTGGTATGCTGACAGTATGTAATAAAGTAATGCAAATCAAACAAACACTGTTGACAGCATTGGATTATATATATATTGCTTAATCCGGTTTTATTAAAACGGTTTATCAAGGCGGTTTTGATGGTTAATTTTTTTGTAGCCGTGTACTGTTGAACGAGTACCATTGGGTGTATAGACCATGGCACTCCTCTATATGTTCGGCTTTTTATTTACGAAACCCATCCAGTATTCAGATCCTATGCAAATGAGCTTTTAATGAGCAATTTAATTCTGCGATCTGGCGATCAATATTTGAAAACTTTGTCGCAATATTTTCTTTCTTGACGTGACCAAAAATTCTTAGAGTTTTTTCAATAGAACTGTCTTTCCTTGACTGTTAGGAATAAAAAAAATCTTCATTTTATTACATTTTAAACAATATTGCCAATTTTCAGCTTTTAAAATCATGACGTCACATCTATTTACGCCGAGCTTGTTTTACCAAGAAGTTACCATAGACTGGAGTCGGTTCGATCATGTATCCCATTGTATCAACTATGTCGTAGTTAATCCGATTTATTACTAACGCTATTCAAACGCAAATTAAGTACGCTTTTGTATTGACGTCTCAGAGCACATATCTAATCAAAAGACTCGATTAGTCGAACCAATGTCCACTACTTGTATTCATGATTTAGTGTAGTCTGTTTACCGGAAAGCTGTTATCGACCTATTTGATCACAGTACATTTCATCATTTGTACGCTAACAACCGCATTTTTTTATTATTATTGTGTAAGTTGCAAACATATACCGAATGGACTAGAGCTGTCCGTTTCAATTACAAATATCTTAACTGTACGCTATCGTACGCTAATCAGTTTGGTATGAAAATTCTTGTAAAACTACCCTCTTTTCATTGATTCTGATCACAAAGTGCCCTGGAGTGCACTTTTGTCATATCTTTGTTTTAAATCATGCTTCTTTGTGTTATAACCGGATTAAATATAACATGGTTGTTTTCAAAGTTAACCGCCAACACGCTATAACATAGAAAATTCAAGTAGGCTGTATTGATGGAACAAAAGAAACACCTATTATCCTTGAATAGCTTTTCTGGAACCGACTCCAGTCCATGATGACTTCTTGGTTTTACAAACTTTTATGTGAATTGATTAATGCAAACTTCAAGTTTAGGCATCAGACCTCACATTTATGAAATTTGAAAAATATATCTTTCCGGTAAGACCTGTAAAATTCCTGTAAAATCAGTTATTAAAAGAAATTCAGTACAATTGGACGTATGAAAAGGGCAAGATGTCGGTCATCACATTATCCCGATAACACAGCGGACATCGTAAACGACAAATAACACCTTTCGGAGGTCTGGGGCTATATCTAGGCAAATCTAGCGTCATTTACCATACCATACATGTGCGTGCAGCAGCTGAGACGGTCTCTGTGGCTTGACTGTGCATCCCATATTATTTACGGGTATAGGGAAAAGATTTTATCATGTTTATTGAAAGAAATTCTTTTGTAAAAGTAGTTAATTAAATGAATATCAATCTAATAAGATGGAAAAAATAATACCTTGTTTTCAAATGAAAAAAGAAGGCGCCGACGGGAATCGAAACCGGGACCTCTCGCATCAAAAACGAGTAGTGTAACCACTACACTATCCGATCACGCTTACTTGAAGAGGGTGTTTTAACTACATTTACTTAATAAAAGACAAGTGCCGCTTAATTGATCACTTCCGGGTTATATGATATTTTGCGTAGAAATTTAATGTTTTATGTGACCTCAGCCTGACCTTTTTGGACCAAGCGTTACATTATCTTACGCGAGGCGTGTTTTATGCAAAATTACCGCAATTTTTTTAGTAAATCTGATAAAGAAGTGTTGTCGCTCTCTTTTGACCAAGTCACTAAAATATATAAGTCAACAACCGTAGATTTTAGGTAAAACGCAAAAACCTAATTTGACCTCACTCAAGGAAAATAAACACTAGCAAAATCGCACGAAAAGACACTTATATTTCCAATATTTCCATTTTTTTTTTAAATTTCAAAATGTTTTCATAACATTTATGCAAAGTGCAAGTTTTATTTGAGATTCTACTCTCTAAATGTAAACGAGTGAAAATTTCACTCCCCAAAAGAGTGAAACTCTTGTAAACCACTCAAAAAGGAGTGGTTTTGCAACAGCAAATTTCCACTCGTTAAGAGTGAAAATCACTCTTAAAAGAGTAAATTTCCACTCGTTTGAGGAGTTAAACGCAGGACAATTCTTTTTCCGAGTTGTCCTTCGTTTAACTCCTCAAACGAGTGGAAATACATTCTTTTTGGAGTGATTTTCAGTCTTTATGAGTGAAAATTTGCTGTTTAACATACAAAACCACTCCTTTTTGAGTGGTTTACAAGAGTTTCACTCTTTTGGGGAGTTCACTCGTTTACATTTAGAGAGTATGCTACTTTGGCGAGTTTACAGGCTTTTTAAACTAGGTCATCCGAACTCATGAATATTCGCATGTCAAAAAGGGTGTTTCCTGTAATTTTCCATGAATAAATAAAAATAAAATAAGCGATATTTCAGCGAGCTGAATTCTGGTTGAAACCTTCTTACTATTATAATTGATTTGGAAAACTGACACTTACGAATTTTATTGCTGACATTATATCACGGAGGGGCTTTAATTTGTGATGTAAAAGCATCTCTACATCTCTACTTGTGTGTCTTATAAACGTTCTTACCTCTTAGCCTTCGAAGAAAAAAAACCGCTACCTCCGCAAAGATGTAGCAAACAACACATTTCGAAATAAAAAAATTATATCCGATTCTTTCTGATTATGATTCAATATTAAAGTTACTACTACGAATGAGCCTTAATTTTCTTGATACTACCATTTCTAATCAACACTACAACAATTTCTCGCTTGATATTCATCAAATTAAAATTATACATTTTATTTTGTTTTTCCAAATGCTTTAATAATATATATCAAGATGTATGGGACTCACACTTTAAGCATATGAGAAAAATACTTAAAATCAATAGTTGGTCGAGACCTGATCCTGCCTGAATATGCACGATGAATTTAAATTTATTGAACGGAAAACAAATCGTTGACGCAATGTCGATTGGAAGGTTACGAAATGAATTGGCAAGATGTTACTCCGAACTGCTAAATACCTTAACTTATAGATGATGATCAATTAAAGGTTCACTGTAAGAATCTACATTATCTAGTTTTATATTGCACATATATATTCTATTGGTATTAATTCTTGGTTTTTTAGTGGTTTCATGATTGATAACGGTAGAAGTGGCTTTCATTCAGATCTGTCATAATTCGAAGATCTAGAGTCTTATCTTAAAATATAATCAAGTTTCTGTTAAATTACACCAAATTTTGATATTTTACACATTAGACGTTCGTGTATTGACTAACGCTGTGGATCATCACAAAAGGACATTTTATGCACACAACATAGTGTGAAGAATAACTAACCAGGTGTTAAATTCGTAATAAGCTATCCGCACCGTACCACAATTTCCTATGCTCATCTTAGCATCTATTTGTTGTTGTTGTTGTACGCGAATGAAGAGATTTATGATTGAGGACATGAAAATATAATTTAAAACAATTATTCACCAGCACTCAAGTGGTCGAAATCATAGAAACCCTTCTCCTCAGCGAGTGGTGTCTGAGTTACAATACAATACAATACAATGCAATGCAGGCATTTATATAGCGCTCTTACATGAAAGCACAGGTATCACAGCGCTTTACAATAATAAAATGAAACAAATCAGTGTGTCGGCAGGTGACAATATTTCGCCTTCTTCTATCCGATATCATGCATAATCGATATTACAAAATCTTGGTTGCGAGATTTTTTTTATTGACGTGACCTGCTAATAAAGCTGACTTTGAATCCTTATTATTTGAACAAGGAGAGAGCAAATGCAAAGTGGGAACGTGGGTATGAAAATTTTGAGTTTTTCCTTTAAAATGTGAGTGATTTTTTTGCTTTTGGTAAAAAAGATGCATTATATGGTATTTTCTATAAAAATCAACGATTTTGAGCCTTTTTAGACATATCAATTTCAACCCCTACATCAATCTTGTTTTAGAAGATAAAAAGACGTCATTTTTGTCGATTCCACTAGCAAAAATATGAAAACTTAGATTGATGAAATTTTGAAAATATATTTTGCCTATAAGACTTTAAAACTGAAGATAAAACAAGGAGAAATAAATACGCTGATGTGGTGTATGAAAGGTACCTAATGTCGGCTCTTCATGCTTGCCTTCGATTTGTATTGCGATAAGCAGGCATCCAAATTTCGATAACAACTACCTTTTGTGCCAACGGGTCATCTTCTGACGTCAGCAGTGTGCACTGATCTCAGTCATAGCAGGGCTCAGCTAATGTTTTGAATGGTACCGCTTGCCGCTCGCTGTGTTGAAATAAAATGCATTTCATGTGAAATGTAGTGAATATTTAAATACATTTTTCTGGATAAAAAGTAACCTTTGTGTTTTTTTAATATAAATTATGTCAAAAATTCGAGAATTTTATTCGTGACTGGTAAAAATTGAAGAAAAACTAACACGCTTCGCGAAAGAAAAAAAAAAGAAATTTATCAAAACGACTAAAGCAGAACTCGAACCCACGATCTCGAGATTTCAAATCCCGCACTCTATCTGGTGGACTATCCGAGCTCACGCTGTACGTGAGAGAATTAAATATTATATTCACTCTGTTTACGGTGATTGGTTATACGCATGCGCAGTTTTCTATCATTGTAATAAAGTAATATCTCTAAATACCCATTGAACACACAGTCAGCCAGCTAACCACGCTAGTCTAGTGGGCTAGCGCGCTGACTCTTAATCTCAGGACCGTGGGTTCAAACCCCGATGGATTCGTTTTGGAAATTTCATTTTTTTTTTGCGTAGCGTATTGGTTTTTCTTCATTTATTCACTGTAACGAATGAAATTCTAGAATTGTTCGCATAATTAATATTTAAGAACCAAAAAGGTTACTTTTCAGTCTGGGAAAATAAATGTTGAATGCATTACGTTTCGCAAGAAATACAAAATTATTCTTTGCAGCGAGGGCCGAGGCCAAAACAAGCTCTGACATGAGAGTCGTGCAGGTTTCTGACGTCAGAGGATGACTCGTCGTGACCTTAATACCGGCAGAGTAAATTACGAGATACGGGCCATTGAAGCTAAGCATAGTCAAAAATCACGTCAAAGGTCGAATTTCTAATTTCATCAGAATGGTTATCATTGAAGTGTATTCTATCATATTAATCAGGTTCCAACATCCAAAACATAAGAAAATTTATTAAAAACTAAGCTAAAAATCCTCTCTCCATTCAAGGTTTACTAAGTACAAAAACTTTAAACTCGATTTTCTCAGAACTATAGTTTTCCGAATCAACCCGATGTCTTTTACCAATTTGGGTGTTACTTCGCAACCGAACATCGAATAACCAAAAGCAAGGTGTCATTTTAAAGCTTAAAATCTAAGCTTTCAGATGCCGACCTTAAGGTACCTTTCGATATGACGGGTCACAAATGTTTAAGAGAATCTATATGGCTTTTACATGTTTGTTGCTTTGTCATATCTAAATGTTTCGTCGCTGGCCTGTCACGTACTCAAAGTTCACGGCGCGTGATGAACAGAACGCAGATTATATAAACGCATTTGCTTGAAAGCATCGTCGTGCGTGATGCAATAATTATGATATCAACTGATGTTTCACCACAAATCAACGTGCCCAGATCAACGACGTCATGCTCCTGTGTAGTGTGTAAGGAGATACCATCACAAGTTGTGAGAACGAGTTGATAAAAGGTCTAGAAAAGGAACTTAATTAACCAGGAAGAGGCAGGATGTGGATGACAGCTCTGACATAACCTTGACTCTAACACTCTGGTATACAGACAGTGACGCAGACGGGTGATTAAAGATTTAAATGCAAAATTAAGAAATAGACGATAATGGATAATGATGACTGTTTAAAATTTTAATTTCCCTGCCTGAACACCACATAATGATACACCTAAACATATTATCATAGCTAAAGGAGACCAAAAGTTGAATAATAGTTTGGAAAATGCGTAGAACTGACACCCGCAGATATTTAAAAAGTGCGGTAGACATTCATTGTACAATTTATTTAGAAGAAAATGGTGATTATTCGTTGTATAAAAATATGATCTTTATGGTCTTCATTCCTAAAAATGAGAGTCATTGATAAGTTTTTCAGCAAATTTCAGCAAAAAATTCTGTTTGGGATTATTTTGGTTAAATTATCCTGAGGTTAATCCGATACATGTTGATGGTAACTTTTAGTCAATACCCCTCCTTTATCAGGGATGCCAGGAGAATATTACACCTTGCCTCTACAGATACGTTATTTGGCGCAACCAAGACCAGAATGCCCGTTCCTTCCAGTTCTCTTGGAAATTGAATTTTGAAATATTATGTCTTTTCAGTTATTCAAGTAATTATGCCTCTAGAAACATCTTATTTAACAACTGTCAAAACGTATTCCATTAAATGTTGTTAAGCAATATAAATCAGCAGCACGAACACTTATCATACTCACGTCAGCTAGGCCGGGAAAGTGATCATTTCTTTTTGACTGATGACCGCCGCGGCAAGAGCACTTTGTTTACACATCACCGTGAATAAAGGTGACATACCAGTTTTATGATTTAAATTGTATCAAATCATTTAAACATAAATTAGGGGTCGTCTTATTCTAGTAAAAGCTAGTAGGCAAAAGTAGCTCGGGTTACATTTAAAACTGACACAGCGTGTAAACCCGTGCTGGGGCTATATATTTTAGGTAGAAACTACTTTATCAAAAATAAAATATGTTTTGCCGAATTATATTTCAACCAATTGAGCTATTTGAGACCGATCTCTTTTGAAGAGAAATGTAAATCTTTTTGATTTAGGCCTACAGCAGGTATTTTACAAAAAAATTTGGACGCCGCGAAATGACAATGTTTTAAACCCATTACAAGCTATTTACGATTTGTTACGCGCTACCTACCGTGAAATTCAGTTTTTGTAATCTTCTAACAGTGAACAATAACGCTGTCATTTTACGACAGAAAATGATTGAAGTACAACTTAACAGTACATTTCGTTCACACCGAGGAAAAAGTCCAGACGTTATCTAATTCGTAAAATCGTTGAAAATATCAACCACGTAAAATATTATTAGGATGGGTCAGGTTATAGTTCTTTCTGAGCTACCAAATACTTTGTACAACAAGTCTTTGTGATTACATTAATTCCAATGCATCTTCTAATCAATCGTGGATAAACCATCAAACATTTGATATCAAACAAAATTCAGGTGTGTGTTTTGAATTTTCGTCATCAAGCCTCAGTTATTATAAGAAATGCATCGGAATTATACATCAGATTAAGAGATAGCAAGGACTTGTTGCACCAAATGTTTGGAAATGTAATGATTTCAATAACATAAAACCCTAAGACCCTATGAGAAAACCCTGATCTTGATAATTTAATTCAATCGATGTAAGTTTATAACAAGATCCTTGTTAGGAATTAGAACATACACCTGCTTCATCTCCACCAAAAGACAATATTGACGACGGATTACAATGGATTACCGAAATCAAAGAGATTCTCTTATTTTCGAAATATTTGCTCTAACTTCAAAAACAGCTATTCGTCACATAAGTTTTATTTTTGAGCTCATTCTTTATTTCTTAATATAAAGATGATATATGTGACCGTTATATCAAAATACGTTACACGTCGCGCAACCTACATGTATCACATTTCATGAAACCGATAAACCCCATATTTGAAGATGAATATTCCTTTTACTGGTAACCAATAGTTTAAAATGGCATCTTGATATGACAAGTCGACACTGTACAAGATATCGATTGATATTTGATCACCCTTATTTTATCGTCGAGTATGGGAAAACATGGTGTTATCGATATCACGAAATGAGAACGATGAATGCGACATGTATATGACGGGTCATATTTAAGGGTTGACGACCTCCATCTGCTCAGGAAAATATGAATCCTAACTATTTTTTAATCATGAAAAGATAAAAAGTTTCCACTGGATTTGCGGGGGGGGGGAACTCGAACCATGGGTTATGGCAGGGGTTAGTCATGCATTACGAGGCGAGAGATCTACCGCTAGGCTATCAAGGCAGCGTTGAGATCGTGAACTAAAATCTAAAACATAAACATTAGAATGCCGTATTTTTCTTTTGTTTACATAAAAATTGCAATTTTTGCCTCATTGGGATGCTCCATTTGTAAGTAAATTATGCGAATGCGTGTATCAGACAAAATGTAGATAATGTAGATACTTAAAACATCATAAAATCATGAGGTTTCCGCAAAATAGGCGTCAATTTTTCGAAGTAGTCTATTGACGTAATTTTGACCTTGATAATGGACGTAAAATCACTAGTAAAGTTGTATGTATAAACTAGAGACTCTATTCCATATGTACGCCAAAATTGTGATATTTTGATTTGTGTAAGTAGGTAAAAACTTGCAGTAAAGATGACGTTCAGCCAAACGGCACCCATTTAGGGACTCTAGCCTTAAAAAGAAAGTTCCAAAAAGTTGGAAAGAATTTATGCCCCAAATACATATTTTTAAATCTTGCTAGAGCATGAAAAATGTACATACCCGTATGTACCATTTACGAGTATGTATAGCTATTCGTATTTTCCTACTTTTGAAACGCTGTTGATTATATCATAAATTCCTGTATCTTGTCATTTCTTATAAACAAAGTCAGCCGTCGTGATATATCTCATATTGAGACATCTAAGTCTTGTACCACTTACGGCGGCAAAATGGTCAAAGGAGGCATGCGAAGTAGTAGGTAATTGAATAAGATATATCAGATAAAACGATCGCGAATTATACATTTAGTTTATATTTCTAATGTGTTAAAACAAAAGTGCTTGATTGTTATATTATAAATGCGATATAAAATATGCTGAATTCAGAATTTGCACTGTCCCGCCATTTGCAGTACTTGATTTGTAGAGATGCTTTTCAACTTCCACGGTTAAACGATGTCAAAAGTACATGAATAATTTAGCGTTTGTAGCCTATTTTCATAGGTTCAGAGGTTCATGGAAATATTTTTTCGAAATATTTATACTGAACGGCATTCTTGTCAACAAGCCTCCATTTTGACCCCAATTTGGTATTTTTTCAATACATAGATACATAAAAATTCCCTGAAGGTTTTCTTAATCTTGCCACTACGATAAATTGTATTGCACTCAAGAGGTTAGTAACAGCGTCTGATATACAAAGTGATAAATTTGCTTTCCTCTATTTTACAGAGCCTGAAATATAGGATCTGATAGCATTCTCGTCCCTCAGAGCTCAACTGGAAGTAGTATTTTTTTTATTTTTCTGATTATAAATCCAAAAATTCACTTCCAAATTTTTATAGCTTTGGAGTTACAATATAAAATGTTAAATTATTGTTAAACCTATTTTCAATTTCTTATAAATTTACATAACATTATTCTCCTCAGAGTGGCATAGTTGAATCAATCTAAGGGTTAATCCAGCAAAAGTATTTCAGAGGCCAAGTTAAATTAGTGAAAAATAAATTATGCACATGTTGAAATAGGATCCTGTACCTTTAAATTGTTTATTTGGTCATAAACAACTTGCTATAATGTACATTGTAAGCTGCTTTACAATATCTCATGTTATAATAAGACATCTTAGTCGTGTACCACTTACTGGACCATGCTTGCGGCGGCAGATAGTCAAAGGAAACAGAAAATAAGCAGGTAATTGAAAAAAAAACAGATAGGCAGGAGATGAAATCGATTACAAAGTCGGTATTCAGTATTTCTAATCTGCTAAGATAACAATTGTTTGAAATATTAAATATTACCGCAGTTTGCAGTACATAATATGTTAAAATTATCTTTCTAACTTCTAATTTGTACTTGTAACCATGTTAACAATAAATATGTTGATAATGAGCGTTTGCCACGCTTTCTTCATTGATATTGTTTTTTTTAAATTTTAATTTTTAAATTTTTTTTCCTCGACGAACATTTTTGAAATAATAAAAACTGCTCTATCTTTAATGACCGTATATTATCCTTTCTTAAAATTAAGGTCCGTCAAAGGTTTTCAGAGGGTAAAAGGTGAAATGAAGATAAAATACATTCAAAGATCACTTAGCTATTATGTATTCGAATGATGGTCCTTAGATCAAATATATATTTTTCACACTTTCGCCAATTTACGACCATTGCATGTATTTTATATTGAGCGTAAACTTTTAAGTGTTAAAACACTTAAGTGACCAAGGGTTGGGTAAGGGGCCCTACAAAAATTACATCGCTGCTCCATGTAATTGTCAAACTTAGCGCAGTAGGTCTCTTAGTGGCAAAAAATTCAAATCCATCCGGTGGTTTTCGTGCTTATTAGCATTAAGTGGTTTTTCATGGGCACTGTTTAAATCATTGTTTTGCCCATAATCGAAACCGAATAACTTTTTTCTAAAATTATTTTGACAAAGTAATTGTACCTGCATTGTACAAATTTGAGCAAAATTTCATGCGAACATTTCTACGGGAACAGGCTTTTTGTAATTTTGGCGGGAAAATATGTGTGCGGCATAAAAAACAATCTGGCTGCCATTTTGAAATGGTTCATTCGATTGTCTTTTCCCCCCTGTATGTTGGTCCTTTTCTTACATGCTTTATCATTTACCAGACTTTCAACGTAAATTTCATATCTGAAGAGTGTTTTTTTAAGGGCAGGCCCTAGAAACCCCCCCCCCCCCCGTTGGGCACCAATGGGTGGTAATTACCATGGTCACTTAAGTGTTAACTTTGCCGTATTTACGGCTGGTTCGAAATGAACTAGCACGTTACTAAAGTTCTAATCCATTTGAAAAAAGTACATCTGTTTTCATTCATATCTTTTATCAAGTTGTCATTTTGACTAAAGTTTATACATCTTCGTTTGATTAAATCCAAAGCATCATCATTTGTCCTCGGGAGCAAATGTCGTTACATTTATTTTCAAGTGGAAGATGATCATACCAATACAATATGGTCAAATTTTTGTATTTAGTTTAATTTTCAATTTCTAATGAAAGATGATCATCTTTTGAGGGAAATATTCACTATTAAGAGAGTGATGTATAATTTTCATTCAAAATGAACGATTTCATTCTAATTTTTCCAATAGTGTTTAAATTTTACCATCACACCAAATAGGAGAAATATGGTTAACATCACCATCACCAGTGCATGCCCTTCTGTAGCATTTGAAATAACCGCAGTTGTTCAAATACTTGACTTCTATCTGTTTGATTCGTTTACACAAGACCTCATCAAATTCCCATTTTTCTCATAATGAAAAAATCTTATTTTTATGGTTTTAAGGGTAAAGGGAATCCATCTGCTCATAAAAATGTGAATCCTAACTATTTTTTAATCATGAAAAGATAAATAGTTTCCACTACCTTTGCGGGGATTCGAACCATGGATTATGGCAGGGGTTAGTCATGCATTACGAAGCGAGGGATCTACCGCTGAGCTATCAAGGCAGCGTTGAGATCGTGAACTAAAATCTAAAACATAAACATTAGAATGCCGTATTTTTCTTTTGTTTTACATAAAAATTGCAACTTTTGCCTCATTGGAATACTCAATTTGTAAGTAAATTATGTGAATGCGTATATCATACAAAATGTAGATAATGTATATACTTAAAACAGGCAATTCACAGCTCAAACAGGGCGAACTCAGAGTCGTAATTCACGTCCGGATTTTCGGGCAAAACAACGCGGGTTTGTTACATTATCATTCAAAATCAACTCAGCATATTTATAAAATATTGATTGTAATTCAATAAGAAATATCAAGCCTACAATCTGTCAAAATTTGGAAACCAGTCGAATTGTTCAAACATCATGAAATTATGAGGTTTCGGCGAAAAGGGGTCAACTTTTTCGAAGTAGTCTTTAGACGTCATTTTGACCTTGGTAATGGACGTGAAATCACTAGTTAAGTTTTATGTATAAACTAGAGACTCTATTCAATATGTACGCCAAAAATTGTGATATTCTGATAGGTGTAAGTAGGTAAAAACTTGCAGTTAACATGACATTCAGCCGAGGGAGACGTTTTTAGGGACTGTAGCCTTAAATGTTGCTTGATTTTTCGTCATAAGAGGTTTAGAAAATAGTACGTCTTGTTTATGTCTCTTCATAAAAATGTGGGCCATGAACAAGCATATTGTTCTAACATTATTTTATTTGTTTTCAGTCTTTCAGTTTATGTCATTATGTATTCATTGTATTGAAACCAATGAGGAATCATTTTGAGTATAGTCTTGAGATAATCATGAAAACAGAGTAAACATATGTATATCGTTAGCATAAGAGGTGAGTTAAACCTAATGAAATTTAATGAAAACACAAAAATGAAGCGCAAATTTGTCAAATAATTCTTCACTTTATAGCCTATAGACTCGGATTAGTGTTTGTCCCCTACTCCAAAATGTTACATAGATAGCTTAGTACATGCCATGCTACTTGAGTTCAATTTCCGATACTAGTTAAATTACGCATAGACAATGTAGACCAATAACATTAAATTGCAGCGCAAATTGATAACCTTTTCTGCCAAGAATACGATTGACGTCGCTGAGAAGAATCTCATTCCAAATGATTTAAGGGAAACCCATGTTTGCAGCATTTCATTAGATATTGTGCCTAGCAATGTGATAAAGTGAACTCTTACAACAAGCGGTAGCTACTCTTATACTGTTCACCAGTGGCGTGCCCAAAGGGAGGGGGCACGTGTCCCTTAGTTTGGTTTATCACTCGGGGAAAAGACCTATTCTGGGATTTTGCCAATAAAGGGATAGAAAAGAAAGTGGATGAAAGATGAAAAAAATCAAAAGAAAAGTAAAGAAAAAATAAATATGTCATGCCAAATAAGGTCAAAAATGATTTGGCCAAAATCCTAAAAAGTAAAAATGACGCAACATTCGAGTGGGTGTTTTAAATTAAAATTCCCATTCCAAAGTCATTTTTAAACAAATTGTTATTTTTAGCTTGTTTGGAAGCCCAAATGGGCTTGTGATTTTCTCAAAAACTGTGATTTTGGGTCAAAAATCAACATCACCATCATTACTTTGTTAAAAAATTATGGTACAAAATAAACTTGCAAAAACGTAAAATAGCGTAAGGTGCATTCACCCCTTAACTGCAGCCTAAGTAAAACCAGTCTTTGTTCTATTTATCTATTTATCATCGTGAGATATATTTTCCGTTGATATCATTTTGGATATCTCGTTATAAATAACAAAATAAAGGGTTTTTTATTAACAAAACCTTATTTTCTTTTCAAAACTAATCTAAGAATAACCACAAAGAAAAAACTTAAATAAATGAATCTGCTGTGCTTGTATAAATAAAAATTAACACATGTGTTATGCTTGTATAAAGGGTTGTATGAATTATTAATATATCGAAATAAAAACAACTAAAACGAAAGAATCATCTTCTTGTTTTCCCTCAGTTAATTCTCTACTTACTTCTCAATCCATGTTAATCGTATTTTGATCACATATATAATATATATTCTTAAACTTCATTCCTACTCTAGCTACTAGCTACTTGAGTTAAATTTTCAACCATGCAAAGTACACGCACAAAGGCTAATAACATTAAAAAATGCAGTTTAAATTGACCACCTTTTCAAGGATACTATTGACGTCGCTGAGAAAAGACTCATTCTATTTTTTTAAGGGAAACATATGTTTGCCGCATATAATGGGATAGTACCGGGTAAAGCGATGAGTGATCTCAATACAACCTACTCTTATATGGAGGAAATTGTTCACATGCATTCCGTCGGTTTCAAAATGGAGGAATGATGTTGAAATGTCAGACTTTCGCAGGCTAACGAATCCCAGTTTCAGGGAAAATACGCAATCTCCCAAGTTGTGCCTCATTGAAGATGATCAAATAGTGCCCAGAATTATGATCCTCTAGTTGGCAATGGGCTAACTCTAATATCAGTACAATGTACAAACTATCTCACTTCTTGTATGGCGCATAATATGAGCGTATTCTTTAAGGTTAGCATTGCATATTATTGTAAATATTTCTGTTTAGTTTTTCATTATAAAAATATACAAACAATCGTGCGAACGTTCCACAATGTTTTCCAATGCATCCGACAGACACATCAATGTTGTACAATGTCTGTTACATCAAGTCAATTAATGATTTGAATAGCAAATTTGTTAATTATCAATTATAAAGGAATGAACATATTTTGGTACCGTTTCCTTATTTGTTAACATAATGATGATGCGAAGTAAATCAACGTAAATTAAAAGTGACTTATACATTCTCTAAATTTTGCAACGGATAATTGTAGTTGTGTTTGGTGATCTCTCTTGATGCAATGTACTCTAAATAAAAGTGTACAAGTAGGGAAAATTGGTTGGTTTTTCTCAGAACGGTTTTTGTTCCGAACGGCCGTTTCTCCGAATGGTTTTTAATCCGAACGATTTTTCTCACAATTGTGCTCTGTTCTCTCAAAAGAAAAGTTCAAAGTTCGTTGCGTTTTTATTGGGACACCCTGTATTTTCCAGATTTTGTATTATGACTTCATATTGATGTCATGGTGATGGAGCATAGCATATATATTTAATATATATGACATTATACGAAACCTTACTATTATAATTGATCTGGAAAACTGACACTAACGGATTTTATTGCTGACATAATTTCACGGAGGGGCTTTTATTGGTGATGTAAAACCATCTCTGCATATCTACTTGTGTGTCTTAACAAAGGTTCTTACCTGGCGTCTTAGCCTTCGAAAAAAAATAAACGCTACCTCTGCAAAGATGTATCGAAATAAGAAGATTCGATTCTTTCTGAGTATGATTCAATATTAAAGTCAATACGAAAGAGCCTTTTTTATGATAAAAAATATTTTCTCATGATTTATTTAAATTTAAAATACTCTTTTTATTTTATTTTTCCAAACGCCTTAATAACATAAATCAAGATATATGGAACTCATACTTTAAGCATAATGAGAAAAATACTTCCAATCAATAGTTGGTCGAGACCTGATCCTGTCTGAATATGCACGATGAATTTAAATGTATTGAACGGAAGTCAAATCGTTGAAGCAGTGTCGATTGGAAGGTTACGGAATGAATTGGCAAGATATTATTCCGACGTGCCATATGCCCTTACTTAGATGATGATCACTTAAATGTTCACTGTAAGAATCTACATTATCTTGTTTTATATTGCACGTATTCTATTGGTATTAATTCTTCTTTTATTTAGTGGTTTCATGATTGAAATCGTCAGAAGTGGCTTTCATTCAGATCTGTTATGATTCGAAAAATCTACACCCTTAAAGATATAATCATATTTATTCAAAGTTTCTGTTAATACAAAGAAGTATCACCAATTTTTTACATTTTTCAAATTAGACGTTCGTGTATTGACTAAGGCTATGGATCATCACAATTTAAAGATTCAGGAAACTTAAGAAATCAAAATAACTAAGCAGGTGATTAATTCGGCTAAAATAATGAGGCAATCCGCGCCTTATCTGAATTTCATATGCTCGTCTTATCATCTATTTGTTGTTGTTGTTAGCGAACGAAGAGATTTATGGTTAAGGACATAAAAATATAATTTAAAACAATTCATCAGCACTCACGTTTTTGGTCAAAATATGTAGAGAAACCCTACTCCGCCCTCAACGAATGGTGTGTCTGACGTCTAATTTCCTATTCTGGACATTGGTGGCGTCCTTCTTGATGTTGACAACAGGAAATCATAAATTTCATAAAGTTCACGGCCCTCGTCCATATTAAGAAGGGAGGGGGATAGGTTATTTTCTTGGCATAAATCGCCTCTCGCACACTCTCCTTGGAATACGCTTGTCCTCCCTGCATAAAACTTCAACATTGCTGGCGTCTAGTTCATGTCCAGTTGCCTTGCTGTGCTCAGCAAGGGCCGATTGGTTGGATGCGGTTGTTGTTGCTGTTGTTACACTGTGAGTAAACCGGGGTTGAATAAACAATTTTTTTTAAAGAATTGTGTTGATTCCTGACTTTTAAATGTGTTTGGCACTATTCAGTGGATGAATGACTTGTATGAACAGAATTACTATTCATCAACAACGATGCGCCCGCATATTTTATTCAATTAAATATTCAGTTTAACAGAAATGTGCCTTCATATGTTTAACAGAATCTATATGGCAAAATGCTACTTTTTACATATTTGTTGCTTTGCCATACCCAAATGTTTCGTCGCAGGCCTCTCATGTACTCAAAGTTCACGGCGTGCGATGAACAGTACGCAGATTATATAAACGCATTTTCTTGAAACCATTGTCGTGCGTTATGCAATAATTATGATATCAACTGTTGTTTCACCACAAATCAACGGGCCCAGATCAACAACGTCATGCTCTTGTGTAAGGAGATACTATCACAAGTTGTGAGAACGAGTTAATGAATAGCCTTTGTTAAAGGCTGAGAAATCAAAGCCTATTGCATCATTCTAAGCACACACTTATGTGTGCACTCAGACTGTATATAGCACAGACCCAAGTATGGATGTTAAATCAGGCTATGCTATTTGAAATAATTATAATATCCTCATCATGTTCTTTATGAAAATTCTTTTTTAAATTAATCTTAAATATAAATTTTCAAGTACCAAGCTACCAACATACTGCTATGCTCTTAACCCCTACAAACATTTTGGCGGCCCTCTAGTAGTGACTTTAAATAGTGTTGGAAACAAAAATGTGATTTTATGTTGGTAGCTGGTGCTAGTTAAGTTTTCATATATATCTCAGATTCTTAGCTCAGTGTTGCAGACTGTGTTGTGATTAGATAGGAGTGATGGGCTGTGTGAAACCTATCGTA
>JXSR01S073953.1:72004-92093 GCA_000969725.1 Ophiothrix spiculata | reverse complement strand
CCCCCCCCCCCCTGGGGCACTGATCAATGTCACAGAATAAAATCATGATTGGATCAATTGAAACTGTTTTATGTTACTACCTGACATGACAAATTAATTTAGAGTTGAATCACAAAGTTTGCAACATTGATCTCAACAACTTGTTTGCAAAGTTGATCTCAGCAGGTAAAATATTCCTTTCTTGAATATATAAGTGTCTTATAACATAATTTTACAAACAAAACCCCTCAATCAAAGCAGAAACATTGAATGCTGTGGAAATATTGGAGCACTATGTAGTCATACCGCAGTAAGCTTCATGCAAGTAACATTGAATGAGTATTGCGTCCAACAGAATACCTTTCTTTATGTGAGGTGTTTGTAGGTAAAGTTTTCACAACATTTTAGTGGAAAAAGCATGCCCCTGAAATGTCATTATGTACTTTCTTGCAATAATGAAAAACAACGATTTTCCTTGTCATGATCTGCTTTAGACAACAGCAAAAATAGTGTGTAACATGTTTGTTTAGTTTCAAAACAAAAGATTTTTTTTCACTTCCCATGTCAAAGACTTCCTCTACGTCAAGTTTGGTACTGACTAGGTTTCCTTTACAATTCAATGGATGTTTTTACATCAATTATTTTTCAATTGTCTATATGACATCATTCAATTAATGCATCATATATGTTTAGTTAACAAATAAAAGATTTTTTTTTACTTTGTTTTCAATTGACAAGTTAAAAACTTCCTCTACATCAAGTTTCAGTACTGACCAAAAGGTTTCCTTTACACAATGCAATAGATGTTTTTATTGTACATCATTTGTTTATCAATTGTCTGCATCATTTCATTAATGCATCATCATCATCAGTTGCTAAAACACCTAGGCCCGTATTCCAGAAAGGTGTTTAGCTAAATCAAGGTTTTATTTCTCGTCAACAGCACAACTCATTGAACTTTTCTGCTTGAAAGCTGCAATGATGCGTATCATTCCTGGACAGTTGATGCTCAGTTAAACAATGGTTTAGCTAAACATCTTTCTGGAATAGGGCCCTACAGTCTTATGTTATGGTCAATGGGAGTCTAGCACCTACTTGGTGAATGGGTCACATTTTTTAACCCTCTACTATAAATATGCACCAAGTTTTTTGTTGTCAAAACTACTGTATAAATGGGTTGATTTGTCAGATTTTTTTTTAAATAGGTAATGAAGTGGGTGAATTTTTTTTACTTGATTTTTTATATTCTTATGAAAACAGCTTTATCAATGTGTCGTAATTTTGCCATGAACTATTATAGCAATGGGTTTACAAACTATATAAAAGGGTCATATTTTTGTACAATGAATTGGCTTAACATAAACATGGGTCAATTTTTGTACCCAGCAGAGGCACATCTGTACCCCATTTTGTATTTGAGTGACCACCCTACCCGGGTTACCTCCTAGTTACCTCCTACAGCCTTCATTTTGGTCGTGAACATTTGTAAACATTAGTGTTTGGTATTATGGGGATTCTTTGAATACTTGCATTTTCAAAAGCCATATAATACTTCAAAGTGCTTCACAAAAGCAAAGTAAGAGAGGTATATATATAATAGCATTATTTCAGGTGACGTATCTTTGGAATTAAAAGTGCACAAGCCCATTACAGGCGTGCTTAGAAACAAATTTCAAAGTATAGACCTCTGGAAAGGCAGCCATTACTGACAGTTTCATAGGATAATTTTAAGGTACAGTCAAAACTACAATGAGTAAAACACTTTTATAAAAAAAAAGCAATACTATAAAGTGTTAAAAATGAAGTGCCCCTGTCACTCATGACTTTTGATTTTTTGAGCTTATTTGGGTTTGTTTTTGGTAGATATGAATACCCTCCAAACGAGTTGGCTCAAAGATGCTTACTTTTTCTGTTATGGCCATTTGATGAATTAAATTCGGGATCCCGAATTTAATTCCACATGTATTAGTATAGGAAAGCAAGCATGTGCTTTTTATCCATTTTTTGGTGGCAAAACAATTGTTTCACAAAATACACAGGCGGCGGCGGACACGATTTATAGAAGATCCTAGATTTAGGGATGAGGGATTTCCAAAACGCAAATTTAGGGAACGATCTATGTGTATTTCTATTGGGTCACGTGACTCACGTATTGAAGAAAATAATTACAAAGATCATATTTTTTCCTCTCCTCAAAAAACTACAAAAGTGTTCTTATCGTAATTAGCATAATTATGTTATCCTAAATCCGCTGGGGTTCACGCTTGAACCCCACTTTTCATATATATTATCATATTTTTTACCGAATAGCAATATAATTTTAGCGGCAATCCCACACGATCCCGGAATTTGTATTTTCCCACGATGTTTCTTATAGAGGCGGTATAGGACATGAGTCACATCGACGCAGCCGGGGATCGTATACGATAAGAACGGCAACCATGCAATAGTTGCCACGACCACCCTCCTCTGAAACTACACTTGAAAACGCTTTTGGATAGTCACATTCTTACATTTTATGTTGTTTTTACTATAAACAATTTTTGATCAAAATCTTATAGTATTGCTTTAACTAGATGGTTTAAGTACAGCATATAACATATTATACAAATAATAAGATTTATAGACAAGTTAACACTTGCACCGTGAAAATATACCATGCAAGTGGCAAGAACATTTGGCAAAACTAGGCGACACAAACTAGGCGACACAATATAATGTTTAGAAAACAGTGATATAAGAAACCATAATTATAAGTAGGTTAAAGTACTTTTTCATAAAAGTCAACTGAAATATTAAAAGAGCTTTACTGGTTTTCAGTTTGTGTTCTGAGCATTGATTTGTACTGATTAATTGAACTGAGATACTACATAGATAGTAGCTAATCCCATTGCTTGGGCAAATAAGAAACCACGCCCAAAACAGTGCAGAATAAAAGTCTTTCAATTCAAAATATCTGAATTCAGATAACAATCTGAAACCTGAGCACTGTAATAAGAATTATTCACACAGATACCTGAAGGGTTCTTACTAGAACCACTAAAATGTTAATTTTGCCAGAAACATTATTTTTTGAGAAATAAGCAGGTCAACACGGTTTTCTTCTCTTTATAACTTTGAACAATATGTATTGACAACAATATAAAATATGAACGACTTTCAGTTGAATTAATTTTTATGGGTTTAATATTGCATTTAATGGTTCTAAAGCTGCTGAAAACATTTATTTTGTCTTGTCACTTTGTCAAAACCACTAGAATTAGTTTAGGGTCGACCAAAACAATTTTTTTTCTCAAAAAGATCCACTTTTTAAAAATCTGCATCCCCCTTGAAAAATCCTGGCTTAACTTTTTACAAAGTTTCTTTTATGGAATTTTGGTTAATACCACAAAGAAATCAACTTTCAACAAAGTTTTAAAATAAATGAAAATTAACTTGTAACAAAGTTTCTTTATGAAATTTTTGTTGATAGCACAAAACATGATGTAATATTTTGCATAAATATATATATATATAATTTAAATACTTAGTTTTGAAGCAATGAAAACAGCATTAGCTAATGTTGTTTACAGATATTACACGGGACAATGGAACACAGTTATATACAAATAGAAATTAAATGTGGGTTAACTTAATTGACCCAAATGATAGATGATTTATTAAGGCCTACAGTATATTTTACTACATAACAAAGAAAGCAGCATTTAGATATACTAAAATGAGTTACAATATTTTCCTTTGTTTACATATTGTTTAGCAACCAAGAGTTTTTGTTACCTCCATCACTATCCCACAGAGACCATGTTGAGATGTAAAACCAAACTTATGTTAACACATATATAAACTGAACTGATTAAACCTAACACACACGGGGGTTTTAATAAATCTAACTGCTTTCATTTTTGTATAACACTGAAAATTTAGATACTTAATTATATGCTATGAAATTATTGTTAATTTTTTTAAGTCATTTAAGTTGAAAAGTCATAACAACATCCAGAATATGGATCATTGTAAAATCCAACATTTGAGACTGTAGTATTTGCCACCTGCTATCATTATTATGGAGCTTTATAAGCAGAGTTCTATTTGTATGAAACAGGTAATTTGCGAATTCATGGTGTTGTAAATTTGATATATCATAGTTTATAGTCAACAATGAGCACTTTTATTTAAAAGAAAATAGAACAGACTTACCATCACCTGCATAACCAAGGCAGCCATTTTTGAATTTGTTCCAAAATAAATCCACAATCTTTAAGCATCTGATAAACAACTATTGTACGCGTGTGCTCTAGTATCTCTAAGGACATAGATGTGATACCAATGCATCTAATTCCAAATCTATGTAAAGCAAAAGATTATCACTTCCTATCAGTCTTTCCCTAAAGTGGTATATCACCAATTTGCCTGGCCTAGCAGATGACCAATAGCTTTATATATTGTTTCGTATTTTCTTTGCCAAGGTCGTACCGTAGATTTTGACTTGTTTTGACCCAGTGTCTTCCTATATATGTAGTATAGGATATATGACCCACTTAAAACCTAGGCCTGGTCTTTTATGCCTAGACTGATATGGATTTGTGTAGGTGGGTATTGCCATGAGAAATTAGACCGTAATGATTCATGATTAATACAATTAGAATACATCCAAATGAATATGAACTAATTGCTTGTCACAAGCAGATTCAATTGGAATACTCAAGATTTTAATTTAAATATTTTAATTTGTTTCAAAAATTTTTAAATCTTTATAATTGTCATTACAATAAGTTATATAGATGAATACAGTTTTTAACAAGCATGAACTTTATTTCAACTGCATTTTTTCTTAGTTTTGAACTAATTATGACATCACAAATTGCCATGGTAACATCTGATAAGCGACATATTGAACACCCCCTTACCATAGTACCACAACTTACAATCTACCACCAGAACATGAATCATAATGCGGGTCTTCTTTTTATAAATTGTTCAACCTATTCCTTCTTATGGTGATTAAGATGCAGACTTTATATACAAACACCCACGTGCTGGCAAATAATATATCGTAAACTGGTATTAAATGAAACATTTTTATCAACCATAGCGTTTTTTGACGTATGTGGCCAAAGTAAGGCATATTTGGGCATGAGGTCATGCTCAGCATCCCCGAATCTCTGTATATTTAGATGATTGCAAGGGACAGTTCCCCACTCATAATGTTTCAACATGTCCTATGCCACAATAACTCCAGTTTTATTCTTTCACAAGAGAATAGTGTTATATTGTAAAAACAAATTCAATATACGAGTAGCCATTTTAAACAAAACTGGTCGAAATTAGTAAGAATTTAAAAGAATTAATATATGCTTATTAATAACAATAACAAATTTGTTCTATCTTTAAATTCAGTCACTAATTTGTTTTGTGACTTTTTGATACCCTAGGCACGTCGATAAGCAAAGTACCTTGTCCCAAAACAAACACCTCCAATTCTAAACAATGACCTCAAAAAAATGGATGTGCAGTTATTGTTGTCCTAATAACTTTACCTATTTTTGAAAAAAAAATAATAATTACAGTTTTAGCATTCAGTGATACTAAGCCAAGAATTCGAATAAAGAAAATAAAGGAATTTTAAGAAATCCTTTTACTTTGGTCTAGTTATTCAAATTTTACATGTAGAAGGCAATTCTTGCTAAAAAATATGCATATTAGAAAATCCTTTCCAAATGTAGAATTTAACTATTCTTAGAAATGCGGATTTTCAGTCGTAGGTTATGATTGTCCGATTCATGGTGGTCAAATTTAAAAATTATTTACTAACTCATTGTTATTTGAATCTAACCGGTATTTATATGCATACATTATAGTGCGCTTATTCTTAAACAAGGTGTAAGCCTAAGAGCCTTAACATTGCATTTTTAAAATTACAATAATAAATACAATACACAAAAATATATGACCAGCGGTGGAGAACCGGTAGTCAACCCTCAGGGTGGAAACCCTAAGAGCTTACAATATGATAGGTGATATGAAGAAAGTGAATGTACAAGACTAAGATTATATATTTTTGAATATGTATCTTACCAACTATCATTTTAAATGTGGTGACTTTGGAGTGATAAAATCAGTATGATTCATGTTGACTAGGTTGAAGAAAACAGTACAGTTGTAACCAACAGTTGGACCAGCTAAGGCTGTTACCAAAAAGAAACACTTCCTTTTTTGCACGTTCATGATTTGTTTTGTAGATTTTGTTCTATTTTTAGATATGCATCATCTTGAATATTGCTTGATATCTATAATAGATTATACATTTCAAAAAATGTCCTGTTAATTGTACCAATGCGATCACAGCCTCACCCATATAGGTGAGCACAAAATAAATGTATGCTGAAAATTTCACTTTATTTTGATAATTTGTTTTCAAGTTTCACAAACTTTTGAAAATCTCCATGATAGTTACTGTGATGGTGTCACAGAAGTAGTCAAAGGTTGCCAGTCAGTAACACACCACTACCAGTCTACGAGTGACCAAGACTTCTGAGAGAATTTGAAGTATTTCAGTAATGAGCTTTTTACTACTATCTTGGATTTGTTACCAGAATTTAACTTTATTATGTTAGTCATGGACAATCCTGATGAATCTTATACAGAAGTTACTGTGGTGTAATAAATGTTGGGACCCCTCAATAAAAAGCAAAATGACACACTTTATCAATTATGTCAAGAATTTGAACAAAGTTGCAAGAAAGGGTGGGATTTGTGAAGATACCTGTCAAGGATTCTTGTTAGCTAAAAATCTGAGTTTTGATATAGAGATAACCAGGAGATGAGCCTATGATTTTTCCTGTATCAGTTGAAACCAAATGAGGATTTTGAAAAATATGGTAATCTTCAATAAGAGTTAGGCCTATATGCTTCATATCAAATTATGTAACTTGGGTTTTACAAGATAACATCTTCCAGGAAGCATGAATGTATCAATATGATTACAGTGTGTACCAATGGAATCTACATCCAACAATCAGAACCAAACTATCAGAATTGACTTTTTGACTATGGACATATGTGACGACAGAACACTTTTCAAGATACAGGTGAAAATAGGCAGCAAAAACTAAAGAAAGTAATAAGAATTTCCAGCAGATTTTCTGTTGTAAAATTTGATTGCCTTGGTCAATTTCAACAAGTAAGGTGTCATTTTAAGCTTAGAAAAAACTGCAACAGATGAAATGAAAAAATCTAAATTGATATCATCTGCAAAGTCCCCCCTTTCGGGGTGAGTCATCACATATTATTCTTGGTATGTTACAACAGATTGTGATCAATGCCCATATGCTCACTGGTCCCAGAGTGATATGCTTCATGATATACAAAGATAACATTGTTGTTATCTCAGCGATATCTTTACCCCCTCATCAGGTCACATGACCCTGTTTGACTCCTGAAGACCCAAAAATAGATTCATACAATGATATTGACCTTTGCGATAAAGTCACAAATTGAGATTATATCCTTGGATTAGATCAATGTAAATGGATTAGTAAAAGATCATCTTGAGATCATCATATCTGACTCCCAGCACCAGATTCATACAATGATATTGACCTTTGCGATGAAGTCACAAATTGAGATTATATCCTTGGATTAGATCAATGATAATGGATTAGTAAAAAGATCATCTTAAGATCATCATATCTGACTCCCAGCACCAGATTCATACAATGATATTGACCTTTGCGATGAAGTCACGAATTGAGATTATATCCTTGGATTAGATCAATGATAATGGATTAGTAAAAAGATCATGTTCAGATCGTCTTACCTGACTCCCAGCACTAACCAGACTGGATTGCGATTGTGTCCGTCTATTCGCTGGAGGCGAAGATGGCGGAGTCCCAGGGACAATGACAGCAGGTAGTCCAGCCTTCTCATGTTGCTGCCGTACATATTCCAAAGCCTCCTCCATGGTCATCAGACCCTGCTTTACCTGGATCATAACCCATATTTGCTCATCCGTGCTCAACTGATATCGTTGAGCCGTTTTACCTCCACGAGTCACCATCTGGATTTCGTTCTGGAATAGTCCCAACAGAAAAGAAAAGAAGAAAAAAGTTAAGACTCAAAGTCGCATCAATAGTTTCATATACTCGCAGGTGTCGCTATCATATTGCTGTCATAAATACAGTCTCCTGTTACGGAAAAGAATTCCACATAATTCGACAGAAAAGAAGAAAAAAGATACAGTTAAGACTCAAAGTCGCATCAATAATGGCGAAGACGTGTGACTCGGTTTTCATATACTCGCAGGTGTCGCTATCAAATTGCTGTCATAAATACAGTCTCCTATTACGGAAAAGTATCCACATAATTCGTCACCGTGCACTTGTTTTTTGTAGATTTATAAATCCAAATGATTCCATATATAATTATTACATTGCTCTTTAGATTCTTTAAAAGGTAACAACAAGATGAAGGAATCCACAAGTTCGTTTCTGTTGTATACAACACCAGGGAAGCCCATCCCTCAGTTCTTACGTGTAGCCCCAGACGTCCAAATTAAGCCTTCCTATGGTGAACCGAGTAATTTTTCATAGATATTGCTAATGGAATTATGATTGACACAAGGCTTGTGACTCCTGACGCATCTTACAAGCTTACAGGTTTTTGAAAAATGAGACACGATCTTGTAACGTTAGTGGGCGCTACTTCACTTTTTATCCGGGAATTACCCCAAATTTGTGCAGGTAGAATTTCAAAAATTCTACTGATTTTGCAACAGGATATAGGTCTCTTTTGATCTGGTTGGGGATCAACGAAAATAATCGTGTGGGTTTGGTATTGTCCCGGACCTTGATCACTGCAGTAATTTTTAGGAATTTCTATACAAGGTTTTCATTCAAATATAAGGGACTCTACATGAACTTCTTACGAAAGAAATAAACGATGCGCACTAAAAAAATTACCGGATTATACTTTATATGTAACTAAACTTGGTACAATGTATAAATTGTGTAAGATAAATATTGAACCCTATTTTAATAGTTACTTTTAATTCATTATGTAAGTTATCACCTGCAATCCCCGGCCGCATTTAATGCACGTACACATTCCTGAACTTATCTGTCAATCAACTATGGCGCAAAAGTTAAACATTAATGAAAAAAGCATGCTTAAATTTTCAAGGGTATAAGTACATTTTAAACGACACAAATTTATGAAAAGGACAGTTTATGGTGAAATGTGTTCCTGGAATAGTTTTTGTTCAGACCTATATATATATAATTTGTGCAGTACAGAGTACATTTTCCATGGTAACAATAGGTCACATTGTGATGCAAATATTTTACGGTTTTGCTGTTCTTAAGCGATTTGTCTAAAAAAAAATCAAAGAATTTGGCTAAATAATTTCAAAGAATTCGGCTATAAATCTAATCAAAACGACCTTGTATTTTGTCATAAATTGTTACCCCCTTCATCATATACCGCAGTGATATCATCAGAATATCAGACCTCTAGTAAGAATTTGTCATCGCGTCAGCAAAGAAAATGTGGATTAAGTCTCTTCATATTAAATATTACATCGTTGATTTTGACAAAAAATACAGTTGTGTGATTACTGAATCCAATTTCCGACCACAAGATAGTACACAACACGTGTTTAATACTATATGCATTTTTTCTCAAATATACAGGATCTTCCTGGCCAAAGAAGAAGAGTTTGACCATTGAGTATTGTTTGGGTCCCAAGAATCCGAGTATTTGTTAGGTGCATCCCAAAAAAATGGAATTAGGATATCGATTAGCTTATGTTGATATTCAGCTGGAACGAAACTTTATTACCCTAGATAAATATGTGACTCAAATTAAAAGGTACGTGTTGAGTCCAGAATTCAAAAATTGAGTTTTCGGTATGACTGCATGTAAAGCGTGTTTAATCAGCTTTAAAATGATACCAAAATTAAAGACATCGGACATTCAGTTATTGAGCTATGGCAAAAAAAAAAAAACAATGACAACCCGGTGACGGATTTCAGAAACACACTTCTGAGAAAAACGCGTTTGAAAATCATAAAAATTTTATACTCAAGATATTGCTGCCTTTCAAAGGAAACATTCCAAAACTCCATAGCAACCTTCACTTCTACTTACTCGTTTGACACCGAATTTAATATAAAATGCTAGACTGTAACAAATACGGCGATATCAAATTGGCCTAGGCTATACGCTGATATTTGTCGTGCAAATTGGTCATATTTGTTATCTAGTGAAGGTCCCAAGGACATTTTAAGCAAAAAAATGGATCTGACTTGGTCACAAACAACCCAATTTTTCACATTTAGAGTGTATTTTTCCAGAAAACAGGTTCATTCATGGAAAATATATATTTCAAAGTTCTCATTTTGGACCATTTCTTACGATGTCTAAAAATTGACCTCCCGACCATTTTTCAGTCATTTTCAACTTCCGACGACCGCAGCTCGGAATCGGGTTTGCCGCAACGTCGTACCTTTTGATGTAACGGGCTACATTATGCTCGCTACATTTGCATTATGAAATTCTTATCCGAAATGTTAGTATTTTGATCTCTATAAAAATACCAAAGGTTGCGTGGAACAGGTATCTAGACATTTTGTAGTCATGCGCCATCACTTCATAAATTATTGTTCATGTCCCAAGAAATGGAAAGCAGACGTTATGCAGAATTTCGAGATTGAATTCTTGATCTGTCGTGACACCCAGCTCGCCAGGTATTGTTTTAAAATGTTGAATGAAATAAAATGCCTTGCGCAAAGAAGTACACAAAGTTTCATACTATAGGGGATCACTACAGCAATACAAACAACAGTCATAACTAGACCAAACAGATACAAAAACCGATCTCAGTTTGACAGATTTCCTAGAATATTACTTGTAATATTGCATGATTAGTTTGAATTGTTATACAGACGATATTGAAAACAGTTCTAAATTAAGTAGTAGTAGTCCCGGGATTCTTAACTAGTTCTTACAATGCGCCATATAAATTAGAAAACTATCGGGTAAAGCTAAGCTGTCAAATTGCCCGTGTTCTAAAAGTTGAATTCCGTGTTCTTTTTAATTCCATGACAAAAATAGCATGTACATGTTCATGTCAATTGCATGTTTGGGCCGTGCAAAATAGCGCTTGTAACGAGGAGTCTAAGGATTATATTCATTGTCACATGAATTTGATTTTAGATTCAAAATGTATGATGATATTTATTTGCTGTTTTGCATGGTTTGTTTGTGTTGCTTAATAGTCAAAAAAATCATTTATTTTTTATTTTTTGTGAAAATTGTACGTGAATTTCAGTTTTCTTCTTCATTTCCGTTGTTCTTTTCCGCTTTTCCGTATCGCGAAAAACTTTGGAGCTTATTGGTAAAGCGCCAAATGCGTCTTGTTTCTTTAAAAAAGGATCCAGTCATATTTTAATGTTTCTCATATAGTGAGGTGTCCTTTATACGTTTATGCTTCTCCAAATTGCTTAGACATTATTATATTCGTATCATGTTATATATAAAATACCTAACATAACTTGGAATGTATTTGTCAATGTTTTGGGAAGTATTTTACATATAGGTACGAAGAGGTTGCCTATAGGAAAAAGATAGGATAGGGAGGAAATTAGGGATCAGAAGAACACAGGAACTATAAACACACTGGGGATAAAAGGGTTACTAATATGACGTATGAGACGAGTCAACAGGTTGGTTACGTTCACACCGTCGTATTGGGTCTGCTTCAAACTAGATCAAACCATTTCAACTTAGCCACTATAACGTATGAGCCAAATAGTGTTCACACCGTCACATCGGGTTTAATTCAAACTAGATTAAACCGTTTCATCTATGACATATGAGCCAAGTCAACAGGTTGGTTGCGTTCACACCGTCATATCGGCTCTAATTCAAACTAGATTAAACACCTTGGTCACTTTTATATACAAACGCATGAATGTAAACGTTATAATCAGATTTTCTACTAATAATTCATGTGATAAATGACGTAATAATTCGAAATTGGTTTCCCCATTTGCTTAGTTTTCAGGACAATTAAAACCAAACTGAAATAAAAACATTGAAAACTAAAAATCTTTGTAGCAGAAATACATGTAGGATTTTTGAAAATCGGAAAATTTTAATTTTCTTTACAAGATAAAGGGTCATTCCAATCTCAAATGTCACCAACGTTACCAAAATGTTACACGATCCTGCCCTTGAATTTGAATGAGCTTGAGTTATCTTCAAAGGGCTGCTGCATACCTGGAAGATATCCAAAGCTCATTCGAATTGAAGGTCAAGAACATGTAACATTTTGGTAACGTTTGTGACATTTGAGATTGGAATGACCCTAAAGATTTTCAGAAATGAGCTTTGATAAAAGAAACAAATAATATGTCCTATATTTCCAAAATGTGATTCGGAATCAAACGAAGATCTATTATTACAGGAAGTCATTTGATGCTATCTTCTATTCCAATTGATAAAAAAGTTTCTGTTTACATATACTTTAAACTGGCTCGGCAAATCAAAGAAATGAAGCAAATATGAAATTATTCAATTATTTTAGCTATGTCATAACCTAAAATAAAGTTTCCTCAGCATTAAAATACTTTGGTTGGAGTATTGCAACTGAAGCTTGGTATATCTTGTAAACGCATATTATAGTAGTGTCAAATGCAAATTTTAATTTAGAAATTCAAGTGCCAATGATGACGAAATAGGCAGCATTGCGCCTGGAATAAGTGTCCTTGCATGCTTTTGAAGTCGGTAAAACAATTTATTTTGTGGAACCATACATGTACTATGAAAGGATATTAACAACACAGAATCGGAAAAAATGTTACCCTGATAATTTTAACTGATACTTATCATAAGATTTTTCATTTCAAATTTGAATCTGAGTGTTGAAAACATACCTGCCCCTGTATATCAGTCTGGTCATCTTTGTCGGGCAATTGCATAATACTTATCTGTTGAGTCCACTTAATTAAGAGTTGAGGTCTAGTCTTTAAAATGACACAGGGTGTTATATAACGGGTATTACATGCTAAAAATTCCGAGGGAAGACGCAAATAATACCACGGTATACGCTCCGAGTTACATGTCCACGCGCGCGGCGCTAATACAGACCTTTGAATTCAACACAACATCCTTTACATGATAATAAGGCTAGCTGTGTTGAATTTAATTTGTTCCTCAATAATACCAAAGTATTCTAATCTGCTTCAAGTACAGTGCCCCTGTGAATCATGGGTCTATTTAAATGAATGGGCATTTTGTGAGAGCCTTTTCACTGATGAGTCAATTTGGTTGTATACTGAAAGTTCATTATGATTAGTACGATCGTGTGAATTTTGATATTATTTATAAGTTTTGCTTCCCTAAAACTGTTTCTAAACAAATATGTCGGTAGTCAGGGACTCAGTGTTGGCATCACCTTGTATATAATGAAGTTTTGTGTTTCGATATGTAAACATCTATTATAGATGTTTACATATCGAAACACAAAACTTCATCGAGGTAAAATTATCATAAGGCTTATCAATAGTCAATATACTATTAGTACTATTTCTATTCTAACTTTACTTTCAAGGACAGAACTGTATTATAGGCTAAAGAGTAATTTGTGTATGTTTGAACTACTTTTGCTGGAAAGTACATTTACCCTTGAAATTATGTGATGGCTCAGCCGAAAGGGAGGACTTTGAAGAAGATATCAATTGTTTTCATTTCATCTGTTGCAGCATTTTCCAAGCTTTAAAATGACATCTTACTTGTTGAAATTGATCAAGGCGATCAACTGTTACAACAGAAAATCTTCTGAAAATTCTTATTATTTTCTTTATTTTTTGCTGCCTATTTTCACCTGTATCTTGAAAAGTTTTCTGTCGCAAAGTCCCCCTTTTCGGGGTGAGTCATCACACATGGTTTTCATATGGCCTAGTTGGGGTTGCGCAAATTCCTTTAGATCAGATTTCAGATGAAGATATTTGAGGTTGCACATAATGGCTTCCTATTCAATTTATAGGGGAAAAATGTTATTAACTATTCATTTTTACCTAACAAAGAAATTCGGGGTATGTCAGCTGTATGATTTTTTATGTGTTTATAAAAACTACATATATTTGAGTTATCAGATTTTTGAAACTGAACAAGTTGACACTTCTACTTCATATATACAAAACTGATTCCGTTTTGATAATTGTAATACTGAAACAGATAGTTAGGCATACAACGTATTTTCGTTTCCAATTGGCTGTCAGTGTTGTATTGTAGAATTTGTGCACAATTGAAGGGTATGCACAGACATAGGTCTAATATACCAAATTAAAAATCCACTATGTATCAAAAATGTATTTATAAGACGTTGAATTTATTGTATAAATTGTGCAATGTGTGGTCAATATTTATTAAATACCACATGGACAAACTTTGGTGTGAATTGGTCCAATCTTGAAGATGCGTTATTTTTGTTCAATTGTTCAATAGTAGTTTTGATTATCTTTTTATTAAGCTGGACAATAATTCATTTGGTTAACTCATGATTATGTTTCTTTATAATACATCTCGCGCCATCGCTGTAGTGTAAGACAATAATATAAACCTTTATGCACAAAGCAAGAGTTCACTGCTTTAAAGACACACTGCCTTTTGAATAGAATATACGATTGACCCGTACAGGATAGATTGAATTATGAACATAAACACCGACCAATTAATCAAATTAATTTGATTCTAAATCCAAACGAGATGTTCGAAAGTTTAACCGGTATAGAAAGTGATACCTTTAGGATAATGTAACTTCGGTTTCTATTGAGCTGTGGTTACGCTACCATGCATTGATGTGAACAATTATGAACTTTGTAAACTGTCGAAGATATCAGTTCACTTCTCAAGCACCATAAATACTACACAAAGAGGATTTATGTTACATAACTTAAGAGATATATTCTATGTCAAAATATCAAAACAAGTAAACATATTTACTTTGCTTTGCACGATACGTTAATATGAAAGATAAAGCATAATACAAAATGATTTCCACGTGAAACCTAAAATGTACAATCAAGACAAGACAATGAATAGAAAAAATCTTATCTGAAGATATATTGTTTAGTGTCTGACAGAATTTGGTGAAGAACAAGGTAGAAATATCATTAACAGGAAAAGGAAATAGTCATAATTAAATTATGATACACAATTATCAAATAAATTAACTACCAATTGCATTATTATTTGCTGTCCAATTGTCCAATTGGTTACGGAACGATTTCCGATTGGTCGGTTATCTATGTCTTTATCATGTTTATCTATTAGACAACGTCCTTAAAAGTAATATTTTGACGCCGAATACAGTATAATACCCTGCTACGTCTGTATATCGGTCGAAATGATCTGAACAGCGCAGTAATATGTCTATCAATTAAGAGTTGTAGAAACTTTAAGGCGTTGTGAAGATTCATGATATGCCTGTCCTTAACCAAAGGGGCCATTTTAATTACTATTAATCACAATAAATCATGACTGGCCTTCCTTCTTTGTGCAGAACATCGTGTTAAAGGCTTCGGATGGACTCCTATCTGACCATCAACAATGTCTGAGTAATCCTTGTCATTTATTAGATTAAAGGGGTCACCGCAAATTGGCTGTGACATGAAGTCATAGCTTGCCAAAATTGTACGTTTACTTTTGACAAACTGATGTGACAAGTTTCTGTGACAAATCAGTTGACATTATTTTGGTGAAAGTGCATGACTGACATATTAACACACTTGAATAATGACAGTGCAAAAAAAAAAACACTGCAGATGATTGAATTATTCTTTTGGTCAACATACACTCCCGGTCAAAAGTGTTTGCGCACAAAACCTTTGACCAGCCATATCTCGAGAACCATTCATCATTTGCGTAATATATTTTTATTGGATTTATATTTTACATGCATAGATCTAAAGAACTCAACAGGAATTGCATTTCGCATTTGACAATTTAGCGTGCTAAACATGCTGTATACTTTCTTCCGCACATTCAAAAACGGAGTTTAAATACATATTACTGCACATTTGCTGGAAAACTTATGTTCTTTACGGTTATACGGTGATAACGAGCACTGAACTAACAAACTACATAGGTACATAGCAAAATGTGCGTGTCGGTGTATTTGTATATGGTCCAGGAAATCGGCCATTTTTATGGTTATGGAAGACCGAATATCAGAGGAAACATAGATTATTTATATTAGATAATTAGGCATCTATAAACACATGGGCCCGTATTCCAGAAAGGTGTTTAGCTAAATCAAGGTTTTATTTCTCGTCAACAGCACGACTCATTGAACTGCTCTGCTTGGAAGCTGCAATGATGCGTATCATTCTTGGACAGTTGATGCACAGTTAACCAATGGTTTAGCTAAACATCTTTCTGGAATACGGGCCCATGAAGTTTTTTTCACAGTCTTGGTCGTTTGATATAATAATTACGTTTTTGCTCGTATTTAAGCGTGCGCAAACACTTTCGACCGGGAGTGAAGTCAGGGAGCTTCACAACAGGTCTGAATATTTTTGTATTCATTTAATGGCATTTCTCCAATTTATAGCAGTGATGAATATTTACGAGATCAGTCATTCTTTTTTTCTTCATCCAATTGTTTTCAAATAAGATGTATTAGGATGTATGTTGTAAGAAATTGTGCATATACAGCTGATAATGCAAAAAACAAACCCAAAAATAATCAAGTGATGTTATTTGTAACCCGAGTTTTATCAACGATTGAAACTCTTAGTACCATTTTAGCTTCTTAATTTAATCCTTAAAATGCTCTTAAAATGCATGTTAAACATAATGAAAGGCCTTCTAGGATAAATTCTAAGTTCTCTATTAGTATTAACTTAGAATTTCGACATTTAGTTAGTTAGTTAATTAGTTAGTTAATTAGTTGAATCAATGAATGGTCAGTTTTCAAAAATGTCTCATTTTATAGCCCTATCAATACTCTTTCAATTAATACAAAAATATGTATTTTGCCAAATGCCGCAATGATGCATCTTTCGTTGTAGCTCGTTACGTATATTTCGTAAAGGTCTTTTGTTTAGAGTTAAACATTGCATTTAATACCCACTTGCATGAATGTGTAAAATACCCTTCAAAACTAAAACGTCAAGGATTTAAAGTAATAGTAAAACTTTCTATTAGCCTAGTGTAAGGATGAACAATGGTGATCTTAGACATTCGATATACATTGAATTTATAAATAAAACTTTTATAGCAGCTTCTTGTCATTACCGTCGTATTCCAATAAGTACACATGTATCGAAAGTACAGCAATATCATTGTATTGAATAGTGAAAACTTATCTTTTATGAAACAGGGAAATCGAAATCAACACATACTTTCACAGTACCCATATCTCTCAATACCACGGTACTTGTAAATCCGCAAACTTGCGATGTATATCAGACTTAAACCATGAAGCATTATAAGATTTACAAGGTCTCCTGCCGAAGTGACCTTTACTCAATTCACTCTGTTCATTTTTGCAACATAAATTTACGGAGGTCCTTTGAAATACTGTTTAGTTTAGTAACTGCACAAATTCTTGATGAGTATTTGTTTATTTTTGTGATTCCTACCATTTCTTATTAATTTAGTCATTTTCTTCATTTTTGGACATGTTTTTAATAGCGGTTTGCAGTGCTAGTGATCTTATAATTATAAATAGTGTTTGTAAATGTGGTACAAGATAGTGTTAAAAGAATTTTAAAATAAAGACTCCGTGTTAAGATATTTAACTCAAGCATGATAAGTGTATGTACATTTGACAAATAATTTGAGAAGCGTGATGCAAAATAGTGCTGAATTTCTTAACACTTTAGTGTTTGGAAATGTGGTACAAGATAGTGTTTAAAGGATTTTAAAATTAAGACTCCGTGTTAAGATATTTAACTCAAGCATGATAAGTGTATGTACATTTGACAAATAATTTGAGAAGCGTGATGCAAAATAGTGCTGAATTTCCAAACACTTTTTCAGTGCATTAGTAGCTTAAGATATGTTAATTTTCTGTATATGACCCGGGATCGCCTTTCCTGCTAATGCGAGCAGTTTAAAACCTTCATTGTGAATCTTTAGTGAGTCTACGTTCAGGAATTGTTATATATTTGACTGGATTACAAATGTTAGAGAAAATCTGTGAAATACTGTTTTCTAGTTTGGCCAAGGGTGAAACAACAACAAAAATGTATCAAAATATAAAACAGTACATTAAAAATGCAAAACCATTACTTATAAATTTACGCCTATGAAGAATCATAGAAAGCTACAGATAAAGAAAGATTATGTTCAGGGTTCTTTTAAAAGCATGAGTGGTCATGTTGGTGGCAACATTTTCTGAATGTAATCTGTCGTGTTATGGTGCAAAATTGTATTTTCTCAGAACACATTATATGTATATTTGAAACCAGACACATGAATTTGTTTTCTTATCCGTTGTTTTGCATGATAGCAAGAATTTCATTTTTTTTTTCTAATTAGGGCCAAACATTAAAAAAAAAGTTGCCCGCACCATTTTTTCACTCTTGTTATCCGCTGTGTTTTATGGCAGCAGGAAGTTCAAAATTTATATTTTTCAAATTTGGGGGCAATCATTTCTTAAAGAAAAATTTTACCATATTTTCCAAACTTTTTACTTTCGATACATCTACATATTTGCTTGTGTAGTTAAATCCAAACCTTTCATAAAAATACTTGTGAGACTTTTACAAATCATAATTTATTCTTCCTACTTTATAAAATATTTGATAGAAGATTAGGGACCTGAAGCATACTTTTCTCAAATGTCAAATGTTTTTCCTCTTAGCAATTAACATTAATGATCAAATGATAGATACTGGACTGTTAAATTTACTAATGTTCTTCAAAGTATGGATTGCTTTGTAACATAACATTAAAAGCTGAGATAAAATGTGATAAAAAAAAAGGTTATTCCAAACAAAGACTTGATATAGTGCTGATTCACTTTCCATGTGAACATTATTCATATCAGCTGATATGATATAATATAATATGAAATTAATTGGCAGGTGTAACACAGGATTTATTCCAAATATTTTGGCAGCATTGATTTTGGAGTTACAGCACTTCGTGTATCTGTTGGTTAGATTATAAAGTTAAGACATAGGGCTAAATGTTTTGATTAAACATTAAAACAGTTTGTACCTTAACTTGAAATGCTGAAAAAACACCATGTAATAGGTGTTTGTCTCTATATAATTGTTGCAAGATACTAACCGACCACCGTTTATTAGCAATTCCTTCTCGGTAGTTAAGCAAAACAGGAAGGTTTTAGTTTGTCAACATGACATTGGTGTTTTAATTCACATATTTACTATCGCTATTATACATGACCTAGGCGTTAATATGGGGGAAATGTCAAGGAAAAAATGAACCGTATGACGCATTCCGCAACGGAATTAACACATTTTTGTTTAATTAATTAGGATTGAATATGATTTGAGTCTGTAATTAAGGTATATGGCAGGTAGGCTTAACTATGGACGCCATTTTGTTGCTATCGTATGTGTTTGGTAACAAACAATAAACATTATGAACTTTTTAATATTGTTTTCTTTTTGATAAATTGAAATGGTCTTGAACATTTTGGGTCGTTTAATACAAAAAGGCATTACACTCTTTTTAATTTGTTTAATTAATTAAATTAATTCCTTTATGTTTTAAAATAGACTAGACAAATAGCTTTAGATTAGACATATGTATTACGTTTTCCCCGAATTAAAAAATAGTATTTCTGTTGCCGTTATTTTTGTTTTCAGCTTACTGGACGAATGTTGCAGGAAACATTCTGTTCACGGGAACAGAACGAATGTAATATCTTTTAAATCAACACAAGTAAACTCCAACAGGTTGCAATGATGTCGTTAATATTACTTTCCAACATTAGAGGGTTGTTTGTAGGACTGAATTTCGACAAAATGCAATTTATTATTTTGTTTACAATTACTAAGATTTGTTCCTTTTGATTAAATATTCTTTGACAGCATACTTCCCAAGGCATACTAAAGGAGGGGCTAAAGAGAAT
>JXSR01S073953.1:58397-71954 GCA_000969725.1 Ophiothrix spiculata | reverse complement strand
GGTAACAAACAATAAACATTATGACCTTTTTAATATTGTTTTCTTTTTGTTAAATTAAATGGTCTTGAACATTTTGGGTCTTTTAATACAAAAAGGCATTACACTCTTTTTAATGTGTTTAATTAATTAGATTAATTCCTTTATGTTTTAAAATAGATTAGACAAATAGATTTAGATTAGACATTATGTATTATGTTTTTCCCTGAATTACAAAATAGAAAATAGTATTTGTGTTGCGGTTATTTTTGTTTTAAGCTTACTGGACGAATGTTGCATGCAGGAAACATTCTGTTCATGGGAACAGAGCGATTTTTTTTTTTAAATCAACACAAGTAAACTCTAACAGGTTGCAATGATGTTGTTAATATTACATGTACTTTCCAATATTAGAGGGTTGTTTGTAGGACTGAATTTCGACAAAATGCAATTTATTATTTTGTTTACAATGACTAAGATTTGTTTCTTTTTGATTAGATATTCTTTGACAGCATACTTCCCCAGACATACTAAAGGAGCAAGGAGAGGGGCTAAAGGGAATTATTTATATGTTGTTTTTATACATTTTATTTTGTGAACAATCTTTAAATGATTAGCATTATGTAATTTAAAAGTACTAATCAAAAAAAACAAAAAAAAAACGGAAACAACATGTATTTAATGATTATAGTATCACTATTGTTATTATTATTATTATTCATTTTCAGCTTGCCTGGATTATATGACTATGCAAGAAAAAGGTAGGCTCGTAAATAAATTAACACTTATTTTTGATTTTTAATTAATTATCTCAATTTTCTTTAAATATACACTGTGCGTTTCTTAACGAGACAAGAATATCAAATGACCATATTTCACAATGACCACATATGCATGGGGATCCTAAATACACATTTTAGAATTGAATTTTGTGTTTTATCTGTATATTTATAAAAAATGAAAGGTAAAATGTTATTTTTAACAATTATAAGAACACCCGTGTAAAAAGTAAATGACATTTAAAAATCATTAATTGGGATGTGTGATAATCATTAACCCTGTCTTATTACCATATCTCCTGATTCTGGCTCCGTACCCGGGTCCCCATCACTGAATTCGAACACCCAATCGTCGGCATCGATTGATGATTCCTCATTTGACGAGTGCGATGTCGACGAATGTGACGAATCGCCAGCGCTACTGCGACTTAATCCACTGGGTAAGTTCGTTATTCCCCGTGGAGGGATCGGCGGTATAGGTAGAGATATATCCATATTAAATTCCTTTATAGATTGGTAAGCTTAAAATGTATAATCCAACACTTTTTTACAATAACATAGATATTCCTCGAGTTAAAGTAGGTCTCCTTGTTTGAGCGCCCTTTAGATAAGGCCTCCACCGGGCCCCAAAAGTTCAGTCCATAGCATCGTAGCATATATCCTCAATCATATTTTCTGATGATAATAAATGATAACATTGAAGTGGATTTTGGTGCTTGTAGATGTCTGGCAATCCGTCAATAGGCGGATGCTGACCAGTCATTCAGTTGTCATGAACATTCTTGATGGCTAAGTGACGCTATCGCTAGTTAACAAAGTATTAATCACATCATTAACAAGGACATGGTTCATTCCTTGTACAGTGCGAATAGTGAAGCATCTTGGCATGAGTGATAATACGGATGCGTCAATTGTTTAATTTAACACCTGATTTAGTTGTCCACAAAACAATGAGGGCGCGAGTATGATCACAGGCTGTTAATTATATGCCAAAAGTCGACGCGGTACAAATAAAACGTACAATTGTGACGTGCTGCGGCAGATATTTTTCTAAGACGTGTACAAATACGACCGCGTCTATAATAGCACTCAAACCACTTTGAAACAAGAAATGAGAGCAGACGCTGATTTCTATTACATATAAAATAGAGAGTCAAAGTTGATTTATCACGGATCTTGGCAGCGATTTACTGTGGGATTTGTCAAAGAGTTAGCGGATCTAGTGGCTGCCAATTTGTATCATATCGATGGACGTATCATAGCTGCACAAATGTGTTACATCATCTCCATGTAGTATTCAATCACACCGGTTGACACAATATGTGCTTTGACAACTTGCCTCGGACACGGAACTTCGACATCACCTGCGGACGCATGCGTATGCGTACGTACGTATATATACACCCATAATCTTTATGTTAACTGAAACTGAAAGAGTTCTTATCTAAATTGCCTTTCTAGATTGAGTGTACTGCAATTTACATAATTGTAACTTGTTCTCATAGCAGACCCTAGTGCGTAACTTCTAAGTAGCTAGAATATTAACCGGGGGTGGACATGCGATAGTGGCTGAATTGATGTTGGTAGGGTCTGAATTGAATGATTACTGTATAAGTGGTATTTTTCGCGCTACATTTATTTTCGCGCTTTTCGTGCAAAATGAAATTTGCGCGAACATAAATGTACCGCGAATATTAATGTGGATATTTTGTAAATTGAATTTATATACTCGGACAATGTTCATATGCGCGAAAATAAAAACGCGCGAAATGGTCCAAAATTGGCTGAGCGCGAAAATTACTGAGCGCGAAAATATTGGCGTTTACAGTATTAGAATAAACAAAAAGCAAAACAGGTATGTAAAGGTTGTCTTTTAAAAACAAAGTATCAAACAGTTGTGCATGTCATCTGCCACTGGGCTTTTATTTATATCAAAAAGTGGACGCCTGAACTATTCGAACTTTCCTATTTAAGCAAAGTGAATGTAAACCCGTCTTTCAGTAAGAGAGCTAATGTAATATCTCTCTGATAAAAGTGGTCAGTTTGGTACATGATCGATGTCATACAGTAGTATATGAGAACCCCTGTTTACTTCAGGTTGCGTGCTTTATAAAACTATGATAACAACGTCAGTCTACGCATGGATGATAAGATATGGCTTTTGCCATGCTGTTCTTAGCACTACCCGGAAAAGAGCAGGATTCTACTCGAATAAAGATGCCAGTAAAGGTGTCCTATATTATTCTTAATTGACTAAGTCGGCTTCAATCTTTTCTTTATATATGGTACTATTGAAAACTGAACTTCATGTGTCAAAACGCTTCATGTGTATTGCTCACAAAGTTAAGAGCTTTCTGCAAGGTTGTTGATAAAACGGTAGGTATTGTTATGGTCTAAATACAAATCGGAAATGCATTTCTATATCCTGCTTTTTGTAGATCGGGTTTTAGGCCAATGTCATTTATAATGATATGGAATTCTTAGATGGGAGTTGTTTATTGCCTAGGTGTCATGTGTCAAATACTAGCCAAGGTAATCGTCGTTACCAATACTTTTACCTTATCTCTTCCAATATATTGTAGTTTGTTTGAAAGTTCATTTCGTAATTGCCAGTACTCCCCAAGTTTCAATTTTTATAATACAATTCGGAAAATTTGATCTTTTGCTCAATTCTTAAAAGATCTACCAAAGTGGTTTTAGAATTGACTCTTGATTATTTTAAAGAAAGTTGAGATACTTGTTAATGGCGTATGCTTTGCTGACATGACGTGTTTGTTGTGCTGAACACGACAAGAAATCACAAAAATCACTGGTATTTGAGGGTTTTTGATGCTTGAGACAGATGCGATTTCGCAACATAGGCAAAGATTTACACTGGAACTTTTGGACTGAGTCAGCTGACACAGCAGATGTTCAGATGTTGGTATTTGTTTTACGTGGTACGAGCTTAAAATATGTTGATACAATTTAAATTTACCTTTGAAATCAAAGGTACGCTTGATTCAATCAAAGATACACTTGATTCAGATATTTATGAAACGGGTCCCTGAACTGTGATGTGGTTATTGAATGTAATAAGATTGTGCAAATCGTCCATCCCGAACAACCATTATACGATAACAATTACAAAGTATGCCAGTAATTCAGTGGTCACTGCTTATCACACACCAGTAACCAAGCGAGCTGTGCAGTTTGACATAAAGGAAATATGTTGACACCATTTGGGAGGAAATGTTTCTGTTGTAACCTTCTACAAGCCATAATTCATTGTATATGAATATTTCATGTTTTTAATGTGGTTTTAATGTCTCCGTAATCCAGGTTTGTACAACAAAAAAATGAATTATTGTGGCCATTTTGGATATGAAACAAATGAAAAGTTGATATCGAGGACTGTTTGTTTTGCTGTAACCCTATATATTATATTTTGTTGATAATTTATTTAGAATACTATGCGTTGGATTTTTCTTACTCGACCAATCAAACTGAATATGTTTTTTATAGTTTACGTGTACTCTTAGGATAACTACACATTGTAGTGACTATTTATGAATATAACAATATTGTGTTGATGTTTGGGGATGACTAATGTCAACATTGATGCATAACACTGTGACTTGAAATAAATCATTATTAAATGTCACCTTACATTAAAAACTACTGTTTTTGTCACAATGCGTTATGACACGTGTGGTTTTCATGTCAAAATAAAGAGGTTTGGTTTAATGACAAAAAGGAGAAACAACCATATTTTGGCGTTATGATCATCATCCGCTTACCAAGTATCGGTTGCAATATTTTTAAACCAATAGTACCATAGCACACATTTGTTTCTGGTTAGCTTGAAGGAACTGTTTAGCTGTTAATCCTACAAGACTCATGCCAAATCCCATGAAATTAACGACGTGTCGATGAAAGTACGGGGGCATGATAGCCATTTTGCACTTTTCAGCACAGCAAGTGCTGAAGTGATATATGTCATCGAGATTCTCAGACACATCAACCGTGGCTCGCTGTCTATCATGTGGCATTTCCTCTCCACTCACTCAGTGTCAAGTGCCAATATAGATTCATAATTTGTATACTTTATAGTGAATTTAGTTTTGATCAAAGATGATATCGGATAATTAAATTTTGATTTTAAAACAATAAAGTTCCACAGGTTGTCAAGGTTACCATGATGACGGTCAAGGTAAATAAATATAACCCCGTCCGTTTACGTCAATGTTAAACACTTGCCGTTAGGTACAGCGTTTATTAAGAGACACCTGTACTATCAAAGACGTGTATGATAGTGAAGAGAAACAAACCCCTTAGTAATACTTAAATTAGCTACTTTCGTCTGAGTAATAAAACCAATACGTTCTGGATAAAAGAACTGAAGGCCGACACCTTCTTAAAGCGCCATTCTCATCAAGCCTTCTCTCTTCCTCTCTTTCTCTATCATATCTATAGACCACTGTCGTATGTCCCATAATGCATCTTGAAAGTACCGCAAACCCTCAGCTGATCATAGTACCTTCTGTGCAAATGACGTCATGCGCACAACGTAGTAATATGGTCGTTCGCGCAGAAATGCCCGTATTTACAGTTCTTTCAAGATGCATTATGGGACATACGAATTTGGTCTATTGCTCATCAGACATTTGGATGTGCAGATGGGAATACCAATTGCAGACATTTTCTCGCAATGCATAATGGGATTATGGTTGATATGGGGCAAAATAGCATTGGGCGTCGCCATTTTTTAAACTGTAATGTAATGCTGTCTGAATTTTGTCTGCTGAGTCCATACACATAAATCATCATTGATCACTTCTGTTTACTGAATTAACAACACCCACTGACATGTGATTGTTGTAAATGACCTGAGCATTAATAAATGGTACACATTGTATCAAGGTATTGAGGACCCTAGAACTAAAAGGGGGTTAAGTCACAAAATCTTGAAAATTGAGTTGTGTCAATTTCCTGCTACAGAATTCTCATTTCTACATTCTGTACAAGTTTTGTAGTAATTTGATGATCAGAGCATGTGTAAGAGTCACTGCGAGATACAGCAATACCATTCAAGACAACACAAATGATATGATGTTTGTGCCATTTTCTCAGTTTGTACTCAATGTGAATTAACCCCCTTCTGGTTCTAGTGTCCTCAATTAAGAATTAAACAAATAGAAAGTATATGTATACCTAGACTTTTATGTTAAAATAAAAGATTTGCAATCACTTACAACTTCCTTAACATGATTATTCTTAAAAAGTAACTTATAAACTATACCGGAGCTTGCATTAAACTCTTGTAATAGATAAGCCTATGCCATTATAGAATTAAAAAGCATCAGCTTAGCTTAAAATTCAGTATTTTTCAGCATTCACGTATGTATGCATCCAAATGACTCCGTGAAATAACCCCGGAAATCACCGGTTCTTTTGGCGTGAATTAATCTATGGTAATATAAAATTTGGCAACATATGACTCTCATCACAATGTTTGGATGCTTTAGGAGCTGATTCGTTTGTGGTACTGTGAATTGTGGCAGGATATAACTCCAAGAAATAACTACGGATTAATCTATGGTACTATAAAATGTAGCCAAGAATGACTCTGTGAAGTCGTCAGTTTCTTTGACCGTGGATCATGTTTGGTACTATGAATTGTGTACACAAATGACTCCATAAAATCGTCGGTTCTCTTGGCTCGGATTCATGTTTGGTACTATGAATTGTGCCCATAAATGACTCCATAAAATCGTTAGTTCTCTTGGATTGGATTCATGTTTGGTACTATAAATTGTGACCACAAATGACTCCATAAAATCGTTAGTGCTCTTGGCGTGGATTCATGTTTGGTACTATGAATTATGACCACAAGTGACTCCATAAAATCGTCGGTTCTCTTGGCTCGGATTCATGTTTGGTACTATGAATTGTGACCACAAATGACTCCATGAAATCGTTAGTTCTCTTGGCGTGGATTCATGTTTGGTACTATGAATTGTGACCACAAATGACTCCATAAAATCGTCGGTTCTCTTGGCTCGGATTCATGTTTGGTACTATGAATTGTGACCACAAATGACTCCATATAATCGTCGGTTCTCTTGGCGTGGATTCATGTTTGGTACTATGAATTGTGACCACAAATGACTCCATAAAATCGTCGGTTCTCTTGGCGTGGATTCATGTTTTGTACTATGAATTATGACCACAAGTGACTCCATAAAATCGTCGGTTCTCTTGGCTCGGATTCATGTTTGGTACTATGAATTGTGACCACAAATGACTCAATGAAATCGTTAGTTCTCTTGGCGTGGATTCATGTTTGGTACTATGAATTGTGACCACAAATGACTCCATAAAATTGTTAGTTCTCTTGGCTTGGATTCATGTTTGGTACTATGAATTTTGACCACAAATGACTCCATGAAATCGTTAGTTCTCTTTGCGTGGATTCATGTTTGGTACTATGAATTGTGACCACAAATGACTCCATAAAATCGTCGGTTCTCTTGGCTCGGATTCATGTTTGGTACTATGAATTGTGACCACAAATGACTCCATAAAATTGTTAGTTCTCTTGGCTTGGATTCATGTTTGGTACTATGAATTTTGACCACAAATGACTCCATGAAATCGTTAGTTCTCTTGGCGTGGATTCATGTTTGGTACTATGAATTGTGACCACAAATGACTCCATAAAATCGTCGGTTCTCTTGGCTCGGATTCATGTTTGGTACTATGAATTGTGCCCATAAATGACTCCATAAAATCGTTAGTTCTCTTGGCTTGGATTCATGTTTGGTACTATAAATTGTGACCACAAATGACTCCATAAAATCGTTAGTGCTCTTGGCGTGGATTCATGTTTGGTACTATGAATTATGACCACAAGTGACTCCATAAAATCGTCGGTTCTCTTGGCTCGGATTCATGTTTGGTACTATGAATTGTGACCACAAATGACTCCATAAAATCGTCGGTTCTCTTGGCGTGGATTCATGTTTGGTACTATGAATTGTGACCACAAATGAATCCATAAAATCGTCGCGTCTCTTGGAGTAGCTTTATGTTTGTTACTATGAATTGTGACCACAAATGACTCCATAAAATCGTCGGTTCTCTTGGCGTGGATTCATGTTTGGTACTATGAATTGTGACCATAAATGACTCCATGAAATCGTCGGTTCTCTTGGCGTGGATTCATGTTTGGTACTATGAATTATGACCATAAATGACTCCATGAAGTCGTCGTTTCTCTTGGCGTGGATTCATGTTTGGTACTATGAATTGTGGCCACAAATGACTCCATAAAATCGTCGGTTCTCTTGGCTCGGATTCATGTTTGGTACTATGAATTGTGTCCACAAATGACTCCATAAAATCGTCGGTTCTCTTGGCTTGGATTCATGTTTGGTACTATGAATTGTGTCCACAAATGACTCCATAAAATCGTCGGTTCTCTTGGCGTGGATTCATTTTTGGTGAATTGTGGGTACAATAGACTTCCTAAAATCGTCGCGTCTCATGTTTGGTACTATGAATCCACGAAATCGTTGAATCTTTTGGCTTGGATTTATGTTTGGTACTATGTATTATATTCACAAATGACTTCAGAAAATTATATGTTCTTTCGGCGTGGATTCTTGTTTGGTACTATGAATTGTGACCACAAATGACTCCATGAAATCGTTTGTTTTTGGGGTGTTAATTCATATTATATAGAACTATTAATATTATTGTAACCAAAATGACTCCGTGAAATCGTCGGTTCGTTTGGCTTCGATTCATGTGTAGTACTATGAATTGTTGCCACAAATGACTCCATGAAAGTGTCGATTCTTTCGGCATGGAATCATTAGCTTTTTTTAGTGGAGGATGGCATCGGGCTTTATGCTAATTTTAAACTTTATTTTGATTCCGTTTTGATTTTTATTTCATTTCATTTCATTAAAGGTTTGTTAACAAATGTCATTGCAGCAAAAAAGCAACTAAATACAACAATTTTACAATTTTTAAATCAAAATATAAACATAAAAGCAAAAATAGATACTCTACAAACAATTTTGCAATTCCATATCGACTGAACATTGCAAACTTTCAAGAGCATCCACTCTCCACAACCACACTCACCAACACACCCCACACACCACAGAAACTCCTCTTACTGATCAACAGCATAAAAAGTCACAGGAAAATTTAATGTGAGAATTACAAAGAAATTACATTAACAGATGTGATCATTATACAATTTAGTCAGGTACATTTATTTGAAACTGAGTAATATGTTAAGAAAACTCAACCAACATTAGATAAATAATTAATATTAGCCAAAGACATATTATATTTAGAAATAAATCGCATCATGGGTTTCCATCAATTATAAGAAAATACGTTGAATTTAATTGCCAACACTCTGTCAATGACCTCCAGATCTATAGGTTCATAAGCTGTCAAATCGAAGAAGTGACTCACATATCAACATTTATCGAGGGGAAATCGTCACCATTACCAAACATATAAAAGTAATTTCTACAATTGTAAAATGAATTTTGCAAGAATAACTTATTACATAAAATGAGATTTATAAGTCAACCATACGTTCCAGTCTAAAGAAGAAGTCTGTTAGGCCTTAATCCTTAATACTAATCCAAAGTCTACGAAAGAAGGTAAAGAAAGTGATGGAAATCTGTGAGGATTCTGGATTTTGTCAATAGGCCTTGCTCAAAGCATGGGATCAGGACGCGCTACAATGCGTGATATCCCGCCTAAACTTGTATATTGTTGCTTTTCTTTCCCAGCAGACAGTGTGCTGCCGCCTCATCACAATGTTTCCTGATACATCGTGGCAGCTTATTTGGATCTGTTGTATTTTATGACGTTCCCATAGTAACAGAAATAGGGAAAAATATGTAGATAGGCCTAAATTTATTCAACGTTAACAGGAATTTTGAAAAGCGTTGCCAGGTTTAACAAATTCTTTAAAAAATCAATATGTAGAAACACTGAAAAAAAATACTGGGGATCTACAGTGCGCTATGTCTCCCAGATTTGTAATTCCATGCGGCCTCTGCACACTTTATATACATGTGTACGCTTACCACTGTGGCCCAAGTAAGCGCCATTCCACACCGAGCATCATTTCAGGTTTCAAATTGCGCATGAAACCACTAACTATTAGATCAAAAAATCGATTTTAGGCGTTGCACCCCAAATAGAATGCATGATGCTAGCGTGTGACATTTAGTTGCAGCATATTAATCACGATGAGTACGTCTTTATCACGGAAACACCGACCCCGTGATCCATTGATATATTACCGACACTTTTTGAACTCATGCCAGGATTTTAGACAGGTAAAACAGTTTTAGGAGATTTCAATGTCATCGATTTGAAGTATTCGAGTAGATGGTGTGAATAAGCAAGCATAATGTTACCTCATACGCGATATAGTTTCGATCCTTGGAACAAAATTATTGAGGCAGCATTTCAACCAATTTACATTAAGGCAAACTAAAGTGAAAAGGAATAGTAATATCAAAAGTAATCTTGAAGAAAAAGGACAAAACTAGTCCGTAAGTTGTGCCGTTCCAGAAATCATAATAATTACCGTTTAAAAACACAAATACAGACACTTTTAAAGCATATATAACCACCACTACAACTACAAATTCAACTTATGTCAACTTATTTTATATTCGACGTGAAAAATGATATAGAAGTCATTAAAATTTGATGTCAATTGTTTTAATTAGACTGCATTGCAAAAAAAGGTCACATTAATTTATTATGAACTAGATGCCTACTATACTAACTAATGCGATCTTCGGACTTAATGATCATTGCTGATGCGATCTCAATACAATGGCAAAGCTTAATTTAATATCATCCGTCCATCCCAAACCAGCAATAAATGCAGCCTCTTGTCATTTTTACCTTTCTAAATAAAAATAAAATTCTAAATGCACAGACCATGTTATAAGGATTAAAATGACACCTCGATGAACTTCACTGGATTTTCAGAAGTCACGTTATGGTCCATCAAAGATTGTCAGGGAGTAAAAAGTATAACTGAAATAAACGCGTTTATAGATCAGTAAGCCCTATATTTTCTGTTGATTTATCTTAAATATATGGTAAGCACAAGGATTGTGAATATATCAAAAAATAAATTTCGGCAAATAACGACTTTGATATGTATTTTCAAAATGAAGTTTCTTGCATTTACGGCTCATACGGGCTAGACACCCACATATGTGAACTTCCAGCCCGTATGAGCAGGAAATGCCAGAAACGCCAGAAACTTCATTTTGCGCTACAGGTGAAAATACATGTCAAGGTCGTAATTTTCCGACATTGATTTTTTGACAGATTTACAGTCATAGTGCTTACTACAAAATACCAGCAAAGTTTCACTTCAAAAAAATAATATGAAATGTGAAATTAATCTGCATATTCTTAAGACGATCAACAGAAAATATAGGGCTTACTGATCTTTGAACGCGTTTATCTCAGTTATACGTTTTACTCCCTTACAACCTTTGACGGACCATAACTTGACTTCTGGAAATCGTGTGAAGTTCATTAGGGTGTCATTTTAATTCTTAAAGCATGGTCTTTGCAAATATTTAAAAAGTGAAACTGACAAGAGCTGGCATTTACTGCTGTTTTGAGCTGGACGGTCACATATAGTGAACCGTATGTTAGAAAACGTCATTGACCGCGGAATATAAACATTCACGAGAAAAACCATTATGAAGACCTCAAATTAGTTGAACTTCGGTGATTGAAATCTATATCAAAATTTCATTTTCCTCCTCTTGTAATCCTGAGGCATATGGGTATATGTATTAACACGTGGTCTAGAAAATGTCATATTTCTTTGTCAACTTAATTTGACAACACTTTGAAATGGGTAGACCACCTCTGCCATGACAATTTACTTGTAACTGGCCTGGATGTTATGTTGACTCATCTTCCGTGACCAAACAGAGCTTGTGTCATGACTGGCAGCTCTGGGGCACGAAGTCTGTGTCACTTTTTCTCCAGAGATGGGCCCCATGCACAAAGGTATTAGCAACGTGACGAAGGGTTGACAGACATTGTATCTATACTTCCTAACGCTGCGACTAATAGCATGGGAATGTTTAAATACTAAGCGTGTAACTACATCATAGCTGCTACATTTGTGGACTAGAGTTGATAAACACCTTTATCTAGGTATTATTCTTAATTGATTTTAAAGACTTATACATGTATACACACCCGCTCTAAGGTATTTCCGCACAATTAAAAATGTCCAAAAACCTCATTTTTTAAATTAAGCGACCTAGAATCATCAAAGATTCATACTGGTATAGGTAACTTATCTATTCAATATGAATAAATCGATGTTTCTTTTAATAGTTGATCTTCCATTGCTATAACAATGGCTGATTTCATGGACCATATACAAATACACCACAAGTACAAATCTCATTACTATGTAACTAATCAATTTTTCATAACCTCATTATTACCTGGTAACAGGATAGAACTTTATTTTCAGGTAGTAGGTTTCAAAACAAATGCGCAGAAATGTATATAAAATCGAATTTTTTATGTTCCGACGAAAGTAGTAATATGCATTACATACCATTTTTTCAAATGCAATGAACGCAATTCCGGTATAGTTACTTCGATAATTATACAACATAGACTCTGTCAAAAAATGATGAAAATCGGATAAACACCTTTTGAGATATGGCTGAATAAAGGTTTTGTGCGGAAATACTTTAGAGCGACCGTGTATTATTTTCAAAATAATACCAAAATTTTGACATTTCGTTGGTTATTTATTTATTTTTAACTTGTGACAAGATTCGATGCACAATGTACATATTTCATCCAAACCAACCACATAATGCCCACTTTCACATCTGGCTAAATTTCCCTATACAATCATACCAATATAATGACATTATATAGAATTTGATGAAAGATATGACAGAAAAATCGATGCACATTTGTTATCATACCACAACCGTACCAACCACAACCGTACCCGCCCCTACCCCTGGCTAATTCTCTTTAACAAATCATTAGGATTAATTAGTCAAGAAAGACTATTAAATGTCTTCAAAACCATAGCAAAAATATGACATCTCTTTGGATTATCGTAAAGATATGACAAAAAATGATGCATAAATAACTCTTTTATGTGACAAATCCACCTTTTTGGGGTGCCCACGTTGAAAAACATGACTATGTCAACATTCTGAAAGAGAACATTTTTTGTGACTTGATTGTAGATTATGCAAATTACAACAACGCACCATCGCATCTCTAGCTTAGGCAAAGTTTGAATCTCAGGGAGATTACATCATATGTACCTTTGCCAAGATTGGAGGTTCACTCGGACAATATTCCGGTGTGCCTAGCTCGTTGTACTGATGCTATCTCGGGAAAAACCCTTGGTGACAATATTTCAGAGAAGCCAAACACAAAACCACTCATCTTTTCACCTGCTGATTGTCCCCATCAACATGTTCGCGATGATCAATTTCCTGCGTTGCTCATCAATACAAACAAGTCATAATACTAAAGCTGTATTCTTCGATTCCCATGTTTCCCGTTACCCGCGTTGCAACGTTCGCGCTAGATTGCGTTTTCGCGTTTTTGACGCGGTTTTTATGAAGAAAACCCTTTGATTTGGAAAAAGCTGAAGTGTAAAGGGTCCAATTGGACGCAATGAAATTGACTGCAAAATGGTACATTCTGAAGTGGACTCCTTTAAATTTAGTTAAATTATAATAAATACTTA
>JXSR01S073953.1:1410-15823 GCA_000969725.1 Ophiothrix spiculata | reverse complement strand
GGGGAGATTGAATTACTCTTATAGCCATGTTGCTATGGAAGTCAACAAAATGCTTTCCTTATCTTTAGCTTAACAATGTTTTATCATAAATGCCATATCGCTAAATAAAACTGTTCTTAAAATATCCTTCATATTTTGAATGTTGTGAATATCAAAAACCCAGAATATATGTTTTAAATATCAACAAGCAAATAAATTGATTCATTAATGTGAAAATAGAGTAAACATACATAAAGCTATGTTGAATGTACAACATTGAAATATAATAATAATATGCTTCAATATAGTACATTATTTATTTATATATTTATTTATTTTAATTTCTTATTTTTTATTTTAAGTCTACTTTTTCTTGAACAATTATTGAATGTGTATATTAGAATCAGTTTAGAATTAGAAATATCAGTTTATACATTCTTACATTTTGGATTAAAACAATATTTCCGTGTAATCATGGTGCAATGCTGCAAGTTCAGGTACAAAAATAACGACGACATTCTTGAATTGAATAAGTAGTTTGCGAAAACTAGTACATTGGTTTTGTTTTAAGGAAATTTGTTTCTATTCATAGAAAAATATCACAATTTTACAATCGTAAAGTGATTACTACATAAGCGGCAGTTTAAAACCTCATTGCATGCTGACTCCTTTTCTCATATGTCATTATTTGCATTCGAATCTGCAAACCATTTATTGAGCACATCTCATTTTTGAGTTCACGGTTAAACAGCTGTATTGATTGCTACTCATTCATTTAGCCACCACCATATTGTTTGTATTGTTTACATCGGTTACTTTGGCAACGAATTCATTGATGTCCAAAGAGGTTTAATATTACTGTATAATGAACAGACTACGTGGTAATGCATCGATTATTGTTTTGCTCATATATTTTATATATGCCGCCTTCTGAGGTGACGTACACGTGTATTTCAACTCATAAAGCCATTTAACAAAAACATATTTCTTGGTAATAATTATTATTCCATAGCATTTTAGCTATAATGTTCATATTGAAATAGCTAACACTTTAATCTTCTGATTGATAACTTTATGTCTAAAACATACAGAAATGTTGTTTCTTAGTTTTATCTTATAGGTATTAAATAGACAAAATGGTTAATTAACAGAAGGCATCTTATCTGCATACCTTTATGTGATTTCATCGATGATATAATTTTTGATGATGATATAATATTTACCTAAACTGTCATTATTCTGCATGGGGTTCTTAACAGCAATTTGCTGTAGCTAGATTAATGTTTATTTCATTTATGTCTTTTTTTAAACATCCACCTTTATTAAGCAATACTATTATATATAGGGCTGTATATGTAACATGTAAGGAAGTTAAAATAATTTATCTTAACTTTAATGTTTGTAAGAAATTGGTATTAACAGGATTAAAATGGATCAGAGAAACCCATCCCACTTAGAGTTAGAGTAGTTAGTAGTAGTAATAGTGATTGACAAGTTTTCTTTTCTGTAAAAATTTGGCGGTCAATTTCAATAGCTTCTTGAACATTAAGTAGGAATATAGAGAGTTTTAGTTTTACCATATTTAGTTTACACTTTTATATATAACGTTTGGTCAAGAGAATATGAAACTGCTTGCAAGGTTTGGCTTATCAATCTTATTACCAAAAGAAAATATTTTCTTCAGTTATTGATATTTGTTGACCAGATTTTCGTTTTATCCAGAAATAATTCTCTCCAGACATTATGCGCAATATTGCAGTAGAAGAAAATATGTTCAATTGTTTAAATTTTGTGTTCACAAAAAGCACATTTGTTACTGTTTTGCATAGAAATTCATTTGTGGTGATTATTGCTCGCGAGCTGTATAGTACATGTATTTACTTCTGAGATGTCAATGGGGAAATTTCGGGTTTGAAAGAAAGCCTGAAAATATTTAATATCGGACCGACTTCAGTTGAGTAGTTATCTCAGTAGCAATAGGAATATTCAAAGTATGACAACCTGTAATAAAGAAAAATTAAAATGTGTGTTCTGTCTTCAAAATTGTGTAGTATTGAGCTTTCATTTTCTATGTAGAGGCTGACATTGCACATGCGTAATCTTGAAAATGCAATCCCTTACCTACCCCACTGAGCTATACCTGGAGGGGAGAAACTCTGCATACATTACAATGCATGTACCGGGGACGGTTCGCAAACACTTGTATACTATAAAAAGGCCAAAATACAACTGTATCAACAGTTTTAATATAACAGCCATTGCAACATCATTTTCTCACTAGTAACACCTCTTACAATCTCATTGCGTGAGCCACATTGGTGTTTGGCACCAAATTGTGCATCGTACTATGTAGTAGCTTGAATAAATGTTAGCAACAGGTTGATTTTGACAGGTGTTGTGTTGTATAAGATTTGGCAAATATATGGATAATTATGTTCATCAAATGACGCTATCTGTGCTTGAAATAGCAGGTTGAAATATGTTGTTCTGAACTCACGTATTTGTCACTTAAGGGCATAGTTAACCCATGCGGGTTCTTCGAAAACAGAATTTCTCTATTTTGTATTATTTGATATTTTAACATGTATCTTTGATAAATTTTCAGACAAGATAACCATAGTTGAGAACAACTTTTGGAGCATATTTTTTATTTTTCAAAATAAAGCCATGTAACTCGAGTTATTTGCAATAATGTACAGTCTGTAGTAACATTTTACCCCAAATTATCAGAATAATAACGTTTTTGATGATTTTATCAATATGTTTAGAGCCATGCAATTATTTGGAGAACAAATATGCGTATATATTCTTTATCAGATATTAAAACTTTTATTTGGAGAAAATAAACCACTTAAAACATGCATACATATAACAAAAACCAGCAGAGATCATTGCTGACAATGCATATAATGTCTGTGTCAAAAACACATTTTTTGGCCATTTGGGTTTCCAACCAAGCTAAAAATAACATTTTTTTGACAAAATTACCTAGGAATGGTAATTTTAATTTTAAACACCCACTCGCATGTTGCGTCTTTTTTACTTTTTTGGATTTCGGCCAATTTTTTGATTTTCATGCCAAATAAGGTCAACAATTCATTTTTTTCCATTTTTGGTCATTTTTTGACCTTATTTGGCATGAAAATCAAAAAATTGGCCGAAATCCAAAAAAGTAAAAAAGACGCAACATGCGAGTGGGTGTTTAAAATTAAAATTACCATTCCTAGGTAATTTTGTCAAAAAAATGTTATTTTTAGCTTGGTTGGAAACCCAAATGGCCAAAAAATGTGTTTTTCGTGATTTTCTCAAAAAATGTGATTTTTGGTCAAAAATCAACATCACCATCATGTTCCTTGTGAAAATTCCTTTCTAGAAATGTATACTTTTATTAAGTTTAAGTACTTTGTTCAAAAGTTATGGTACAAAATAAATTTGCAAAAACTCAACATTGAGTGATGTGCTTTCACCCCTTAAATGAAGGTGACACGTTTTCTTGAATATCTGCATGATAAAATTGTGTGTTTGTTTCTTGTCTTTTTTCCAATGATTACACTGCAAATTTTGCCGAAAACCCGACATTAGTGTTCTGTCAGGTTTCAATGGCATAATTTGTTCACTAGACTCATGGTATAAAGAAAATATGAGAGACAAAAGGTTTGCTGAAGTTGTTAGCTAAATGCTCACCATAGGTGGCATTTAATTCTCCAAATTGTTACATAAGTCATAAGTTCAAATGATAATTCAATTACATTTATTAAATTTATGTAATATTTGGCGCTGCAATGACAGAACCCATTAAGCAGCTCTCTGCTGGACAGAACTTAATCCTACAGTTGTTATGTGTAACGATTATTTATTATCATGCATTCAAAATATCAACTTTTGAACACCTGAACACCAGCGTGAACACGAGCGTCAGACATCTTTTCATGTGTTCATTATTTTAACACTAATGTTGAAAATTGATATCTTTGAACACTAATTTCAGAGAACACGTGTTCTGTCATAATTAGTGTTCAAAAATGTTAATTATTCCTTTATTTTTTTGACAAATTGTACACGTGTCTGGTGTTTAAAAAATGTAACAGTTTTGAACATGTGTTACGTGTTCTCTGGCATTTGCAGTGTGAGAATTTCTTTATTTTACAATATTTCAATTGTTTCTTTTGTTTTGCAATATTTAACACTTAGCCAAATATTATGTTTCAGCACCCCTTGCAATATTTTAACTGAGATACTAAAAGGACAAGAAAAGCGCATGCCTTGATGTCATATTACTCTAATCTTCAGTTGTTGCTGTGGTATAGAAAGTCATTACATATTACAATATCAGTCATTCATTGGAGTTCTATTCGGGCTATACGGTCCTTGTGTTTCGTCAAATTGGGGTCAGCTGTTTTAATCTCCAGGTGAATTATTTTCTCTATTACTTTATTTCTCTCTAGAATTAGTCATTATTTGTTTAATAGTCATAGATATTTGATATCGATAAGCCAGGTGTTTTTATGACGCATCTTTAAATGAATTAGTCTGTGAACCCCCAGCTGCATTGTTTCTCAGCTAAGTTCATATCAGATATTGTTTATATATTTAAAACTGCACGTGTTCTTCTGTTTTATTGAAATATACCTGAAAACAAACCCTAGGAAGAGGTAAAGTTCAATATTCTTGTGTTTTCAAGATTATTTTCTAAGGGGATGCAGTATAGCAGAGCTAATCCATTGTCAAACTATGAGTGCAAAGTTTCCTGATATCTAATACATGCTCCGGGAGCATGTTTAAATATTGTCTAGTTACTTGCTTCTTTATCAATGCAATTTTGCAAGACAACATTAAACATGCTCCCGGAGCATGTATTAGATATAACTAGTTACTTGCTTCTTTATCTATGCCATTTTGCAAGACAATATTTACACATGCTCCCGGAGCATGTATTAGATACTGCTCCGGGAGCAGCTGCTCCAGGAGCAGCTGCTCCAGGAGCATAATTTCGGGCCAAAATCTCACAAAAACATACTGAACGTACAGAACAACAGTGACAAGTCAAAAACAATCTTTATAGTTTTCGAGAGTACTTAATTTTTAAATAGTACTAATGATTGTACTGGATATTAATAACAACTATCTGAGGTACCTGGTTCTTGTTTTTGTAAGGGTTTGCATCAGTGGTTTTCAAATAAATCATATCTTGAACATGAGAATTGAATATAAAACCATGTGCATGAAAAATCTTGCTTCTTATACGACTGACTCAAAAACATGTGAAGTTATTATAAAATTATTTTTGTATTCATAAAGTATATAAGTTTCAAAGTGTAAGAAAGTGGAAAGAAAGTACACGAGGTCCGTACGTAAAATAACTTGTTTAGGCTAATTTAGGAAGAAATTGTTGATTTCATATACTACTTTTCAGCCAATACAGAAAATGACATTACTTGACCTATGTCATACGACCTGTTGTAAGTGCTTCTAATACCACTAGTCATGATTGTAAATAAATGTTATCTAACAGCGAATTAACTACAAGAATTCACAGTGATTGATTGTCATTATAAAGAACCAATGACAAAAATGCTGGTCATCATTTTTCGTGATCATCGAATTGAGCAGCAGTTTAAAATAACTTACTTAAAATAGATTTACGTTAAGTATAATGTTCGTGGATATTTTTAGGAATCAGTTTACACGCTTCTCAGCTCAGTGTTCTTGCAATATAAGATTATGGTTTTAGATAATTTTTGATATTATTTCCATATAGTGGCCCATTGCCAAATTAACAAGAAACATTATAATTTTTTAAACTATCCATATTGCATATAAATATAACATATAAGTAAGTGATTAATTTACAATGATTGAATAGGTCAATATATGTATTACAAATGGACGGTGTTCAAAACAAGAAATACCCAGATGCGTTAATAATACGTCAACAATATAACTGAGGAGAATGAATGTTTGTAAAATATTTAGGTGGCTTTAAAATTCGTAAAATAATGTGTAAAATTTGTGTAAAACAGATCTGAAGCTCATCCGCCCATCGCTAAAATGATGATATGAAAGTCTCTCCTTAAAATTATCGAAGCTTCCTTTCATTACGAATAGCATATTTAAACAGTTAATTGGACAACCAAAACCAATGAATTTAAATTAAAATTTTGTGCGATGGACATTTTCATTATTTGAACTAGGCCAAAAAAAACCCTTCATGTACTTGTGGTGCCGCGTCACATATACACCATTCAGAAATCAATGCTTTTAACCATTTTTTTAACTCACGGATATTTCAGTTAACGGAAGTGTTCAATTTCCTTTTCTAAAGAAAGTAGGAATATTTAAAATTAGATCTTTTTTATTCTTTATCTTAAAGGGGACATATACTTATCAGAGTGTTCATTCAAGATATTCTTTAAAGGAATTTTTCTACCACCTCCCAATATGATATTTAGTGGAAGAGTATCTAAACTTACCGTAAACAAGCGTTTTCTTTCACATTTATTTAGAACGTGCTGGCCATTATAGAGAGGGTTTTCAGAACACAAAATATAGCTAGTAAATTGCTGGCTAGAGATATCTTATTGGGTCAACGACACCTTGTATTTAAACAACTACATATCTTGTATATTTTACCCCCCAACAATCAAACGTGGCCCTCATTGATGTATACATAAATGGATATAAGTAATGGGTCTACCAGGTTTGGTTTATGGTTTGCCAGGCAACAAATCGTATTAATGCCCAAAAAGTTTTTTCGACATAATCTTTTTCAGACTTCATATCATATAGAATCACATCATCATGGGCATTGGTGTAAGGCGCGTATTTTAGTTTTATTAGTCTTGAATCCAAATGAAGGAAAAATAAGCATAGATTACGTCTGCCAAAACAGCATATTTTCTTCGATATGACATCAAAAGAAGAACATTTAGTTTCGAAAGTTATTAATGAAAATTATTTTTGGAGCTAATTAAAAGTAATTCTGCTTACAATTAGGTTGTATGAATGTTTCAAATTCAATATAGCTACCAATTTGCCCACTATTGGCCGCATATTTTCCATGACAATAGATCGAAACAACTGTTTAACATCTAGTCTTTAATATCAATTGATATTAAAGTAATCAATTGTACCAAAACTTCAGAGTTACCACAAAATTATATCAACAGATTATGTCATATTCACGTATTTCTAATTTTAAATGGCACCCAAAATTAACACCGAAATTTGTTTGAACTTTGAATGGCTTTGAGATTTGAGAACATTAAAACAGCATTACAATGTTAAATTAAATGGCTTTGAACAGTTACAACAGAAACATTTCTCGCAAATTGTGATGTTGATATGTTTGAGATCCAAAAGGAAGCTACACTCTTATAACGAAAGGATCAAATTTGATCCCATAAAGGATCAAATCATAGTTTATACTTTATGGGATCAATTTGATCCTTTCTTTTTAAGAGTGTAATAATGAGGTTCAAAATGGCCACCAAGATTCTTAAAGCTGAAGAAATGTGTATTTGGCAGCCATTTCTTTCCCCAGTTTGGGCACCATTTCGAATGCCACAATTGTATTAATTAATATTAATGCTGTTTAATATCATTTTAATCCATTTTACTATTTAAACTAGTATAAAAATACGTTGGTGGGTATTGTTGAATTCATTGTGTCCAGTAGTATGGATTTCCATTTACCATTATTACATTAAATACATTGTTACATTAATTACATTTGTAGTGTTTTAACTATTGTCACTTTTACCCATTATTTAGTGACCCTTTGGATCTCATTATGGGCGCCTTTTTAAAACTCTTGTATTTGAAACTTGTAAACTTTAACCGTGAAAGTCATTTCATTTATTGTTACGAATATTTAAATAATAAGAATATATGCTATATGTGTGGCCTTTTAGGTCGGGGTTTCAATTTTGTGTATAACCTTATTTTAAGCCAGAGGCACTTATAATAGCCCCAGATACCATTATGGCAGACATTTTGCGTGGCGGCCATCTTGAATATCGTTTAAACCTATCATTAGGTAAATGACCGAATATGATAGCTGAGGATCCTAATTAGCTTGAAACTTATTGCTAATCATCATCATAATCTGTCGACTGCGGAGCAGGCGACTACAAGTTTTCTCCAACTACAACGGTCCTGAGCCATTTCAGGTAACGTTTTTGGGCTCAGTATGCACTCTGTATCATTTACAAGGTTCTGGATGTATTACGGAAAAGGGTTTGTTGTTTTCTTGGTTTCCCATGTGGTGGAATGTATAGTGCATACTCTTTTCATGGTTCATTTTCAGGCATCCGGAGCACATGATCCAAGAATCTGAGCTGACGAGACCTAACTTTCTCCACTAACCAATGCTGATTAAAATATAAACTAATCAATGCTAATTAAAATAGAAACTTAAATAAATATATTAAGTATTTTAAGAACATTGATTTGGGTCAATTACTAGTATGACATGTTTGATCAATTTACACCATTTTATCATCAATGTACTATTTAGAAAATAGTAAAGCTACAAGGTCAATACCTCATACGCTAAATATGAAGATATGATTCCACCTGATTGGATATCTGCAACACATTATGCAGACAAACTTAGCATAATATTGAGCATCGGCTGGCAGACTAATAGATTTATGTACGATAATTAATTGAAAGGAAGCAAGCCATGTTCTTTGAGAATAAAAATAGCCCCATCTGCTTGACATCTGTCTTTGATGTTTCTGCAGGGATTATTGTTGGGATATTGGGCCTTTAGTTTAAAAATCATGTGTCTATTCTTTTCTTTGAATGAATCAGCACTTACGCAAATTTTATCGGTATGATATTGCAAAAGACATTAAGTAAGAGATGTTATAGGCTTTTTAGATTACTAAGAGCTAGATTTAAACTTTTAGTAATTACAGTCACTATTAAAGCTCGAAGTAATAATATGTGTACCGCCGCGGCAAAAGGGTCCAGTTGTCGGCTCGTACATGTTGCTCCTTGTAGCATATCTAATGTATGGTATTTGTATACATCAGTTATGCTACAATGAGCAACATGTAGGAGTCGACAACTGGACCCTTTTGCCGCGGCGGTACACATATAACAAGGCATATACAACAACATACACTGTCGCTCTAAAGTATTTCCGCATAAAACCTTTAATTAGCCATATCTCAAAAGGCGTTAATCAGATTTTCATCATTTTTTGACAGAGTCTGTATAATTATCGAAGTAATTATTCCGGAATTGCATTCATTGCATTTGAAAATATGGCATGTAGTGCATATTACTACTTTTGTCTGAACATAAAAAATGAGTTTATATACATTTTTGCGCATTTGCTTTAAAAACTTACAACCTGAAAATATTCTATCCTGTTACAAGGTAATAATGCGGTTATGAAGAATTGATTAGTTACATAGGAATGAGATTTGTACTTGTGGTGTATTTGTATATGGTCCATGAAATCAGCCATTTTGTTAGCAATGGAAGATCAAATATTAAAAGAAACATCAATTTATTCATATTGAATAGATAAATTACCTATACTGGTATGAATCTTTGATGATTCAAGGTCGTTTAATATAAAAAAAAATCCGAGGTTTTCGAACGTTTTTAATTGTGCGGAAATACTTTAGAGCGCATATAGAGTGTATATGTAATGGATATTTCCTATAAACAATTGGCCAAATAACTAGACTGTCTTTTACTTCAAGAATCGGTTGCAAGTTCGTATGGTATTTAAAGATTACATTATTCATGAGACATCGGAGACTTTGCTACCTACTGTTTTATATACGGCAATAGGAATTCAAATATGTATTTTTTAGACTTTTAAGAAATTGATTGTTCTCGTAAAATTTAGCAATTTGAATGCTCTTTTTCAACATTCAAATTACTCCCGCTGTTTAATTTGTTTGTTGTGTGTTTATTTGCTCATCCAGGTTGGACCTTGTTGGCATTCGATCCTGTGGCTCTCCTATCTAAGTGTTCATGTTGATCTTTCTTTTGTTCCTTTATACATATGCTTTAATAGATTTATTTTTTGTCTTGCTCTGCCATGTGTCAGTTGGAGCAACATATCACTTTTGATGTTGCCCTGTATGCTTGTGGGCGTTTTTCCTTATTGTCCACTTTGTTTAAGAAGGACGAATAAACTGTTGCAATATCAAGGTTTGCATTTCGAATCCTATGGGTATAATCATTAGTTTGTCTCAATAAAACCAATCTTGGCAATAGATATAAAGCACCAAACAAAAATGCTGTCCAACATCACGACTTGAACAGCAGTTTAAAATAACTTACTTAAAGTAGATTTACGTTAAGTATATGTTCGTGGATATTTTTAGAAATCATTTTACACGCTTCTCAGCTCAGTGTTCTTACACTATAAGATTATGCTTTTACATTTTGATATTATTTTCATATAGTGGCACATTGCAAACTTAACAAGAAACATTATAATTTTTGAATCTTGGCAGTAAATCTTGAAAAAATTAGTCATCAACAGGTGACTGGTGTATGGGAGTCTAACATTATGCAACTACTGTCTGAGAAAATTGTGGTTTTTTTTAATGTGATAATCCATTTCCACTTTGTATGTATGAAACCAAAAAGTCTATATTAGTTTGTCGTCATATTAAATTAAATACCATACCTTTGAAAACAGGGAAGTTTAATTTATGATCAATTCCACTTTGTATGTATGAAACCAAAAAATCTATATTAGTTTGTCGTCATAGTAAATTAAATACCATACCGGTACCTTTAAAAAAAATGGTAGTTTAATTTATGATCAAGCATTTTGGTCAACCTTAATAAGTACACTAACACTCAAGTTTGAATTCACTCATCATTCTGTGTAAGCATACAACTATCAAGTGTTCTCATTTTTCTTGAACTGGAAACTGCATGATGACATTGACTGATTCTCATAAATGTGCATAAATATTGTAAACAATAGATCTATTTCGTTATAAGGTATATCAGCGTTAGTGACGTTTGTTTATATTTACACCGAATTTAAATGAATTCTGCGCTTGTATTATCCAAACAGTGTTGTCAAGTATGAGCCAAGAGGTCAGTAAGAGAGCAAGTATCGTAGTATAGACTTAGATCACTTTTTCTTTCCCACATGCGAATTCAACAGCCTTTATGACATTAACTACGATTTATTTATTGGGTTTTTGCGGTCGCTTTATGTGGGGTTAAGAAAACGCCCTTAGAGATCGTGAAATGTGATATGAATATGCTGAGTGGTTACATTGAGCATTTTATACTCTTAACCCTGCAATATTTGATAACAATCGTCACTATCACTTAAAAGACTTGTTACGTTATACAAATGTATTGCGGTCTGGACTCAATGTCCCAGTGTTGTTTCTAACAGTCAGGTCCAATTTTTTTGAAAAGGTTATGGTAGTATATCAGAATTGTTCCTCAATATGCCCATATCATATTGTTTACTCTTTGAAAGAAAATTTAGAAATTGAAATGCTGTTTAAATCATAATCCTAAAACGTTTCCAAAAAATTTAACTATTCTTCAACTGACTCTGAACAATGCTGAATGTTTACATCCATGTTATCTACTACTATTAAATCTTCAAAATTCAGTCGTAAAGCGCAGTAAATAACAGGATAGGAAGGCTATATATGGCATGAAATCTATTGTTACCATGCATAATGAATTCCATTGAGATACATATAAAATCTCTCTCCTGAAATATTTTTTTTCTGAAACACGTAGTGCTCGTAGTTCTTTAGGAAGCTAGTACATATCTGTCAATTAATTAATATCATAATTTGTGTGGGCAAAGCTTATGTTCAAGGACGATAAGCGAATCCCAATGGATTAAAAATTAAAAGGATTTCTTCAAATTGTTGATAAACAGTAAAATCAAAATAGATATAACAACCTACGTTTGTGGCGTCATTGAAACCGCCCAGATATGTGTCTGTCATGTGCATTGCGATTTTTAAAATTCTAATTCTTCCCTAGGGTAGAACTGCATTCAGATTTAAAGATATAATCATAATTATGTAAAGTGTCTTTTAAAGATAGAATAACTTGAATAATCTCATATTTTTTTCAATTATATCCTAAAACAAAACAAAATGTCCATGAACAACAACGGGAAATAATTTTCAAAAACTTTTGAATGTTAGGTAGTTCAAACAAAACATTCTTGAGTATACGTAACAAATGAAAAATAAAAATCAAATCGAATTTCACACCTTTAACAGCTAGAAAAATGATCTATTAATCAACTCTACATCCTACCCAATACAGATGACTCAATCATTTTATGTTACATTGAAGTGATTTACTTGTACATTTACTATGTTTAACAAGATTATCAATTAGTTTGGACGTTTTCCTAATACGGTACGTTATTTAAGGAGTTTCCACTGGTGCACTTTAACAATGCATTACGCCATAATTGGTGGCTAATTGAAGGAATCGTAAAGCGGTAGAAACCCCCAAAATTCATCTGAAGTAGAGATGTCAATATTATTGTTTAATATTTCACAATAAAATATATATAAAACCGACAATAACCATGATAACAACTATACATCTATATATTTAAGAATAAAGATCAAAACCTACCATTTTCTTGAAAGTAGAAGTTCTCCTTAGTAAATTGAGAATAACGGAATTCCTCTTCGATGCCGATCTCGTAAGAGTTGATGACTTTTGCGATGACAATGGCATTTTCCCCGTCTCTAAACAAAGACTTTGAGTAGCTCGTACTCTTCTTTGTGGTGGGGGGTCATCAGGTTTGATCCTCTTGAGGGAATTCCCCCTATTCTCCACAAAATCACAAGCGGCAAACATATTGAATTCCTGCTTTTGAAGAAGCTATAGAAAGAAGTTCAAGAAGGTTAGATTTGGAAATAAACAATCGTTTGTTGAGATCCCGAATCTGAAAACTCCCAGTTCAATTACACATATATAGGGACATTCTGTCCCTAAAGTAGTCACCAGATAGTTGTTATTGGTATAATAAAACCATTCACAGTAGCAAAGAGGTGAAATCACATGTCAGTTTAGCAATTCCCTTACTTCAGTCAAATATGTGACAAGCATTTGGCAGATGATCTACAGTGGCTGCAACTAGCTCTTGTCCATGAATCATACGGCATAACATTCTAATAATACACACAGCTGAGCAGCACTTATCAAACATACGCACTGTGACAAAGTTTTATCAAATCTCCAATGTGTAACACACAAACAGACACTCAATTGAAGTGTTCAGATTCAAATATTTGGTTACAGAGAAACAGAGGAATTTTTGTCAAGAGAAAAAGGTGTTAAGCTGCCCTTTCCTCCTGGAGATACGTGTCAATGAATATGAAAGCATATCTTGCAATTGCAACTGTTTTATTGAATGGGAATGACGTAGCTTTCAAGTTTGCAAGAGACACTTTGCATCCTGTTGATGTCACCTGGGTTGCTGTACTCTTCGGCGATAACAACATCACATAAGTCAATTATACCGGGTATTTCTGCAGTTCATTAAAAGTGTGCATATACTAACTGCATTTTATTTATGTCCAAGTGCAATGTTTCCCCCATAGCATGGAAGTACATGCTCATTGCAATAGTTGATTTCTGTTTGGGTTACTGCCAGCGTGATTTGCCTCTTGTGGTTTGGCGAAAGCTTAACTCTCTTTGCTTTTTGCGGTGAAAAAAAGTTCTTGCCACATTAGTAGTAAGACTACCATCAGCATGTGACACAATATTGATATGAGTACTCGTAGGCAGATGTGATAGGTTCTGCAACCCTGTCGCGTCAGACTGATGTGGGAGTGCCATGGCATCATTACGTTATATTACGTTTTTCAACTGATCATTCATAGGCACAAATTCAAAACCGGGCACTTGATTTCTATCTAATTAATCACAGCTAGTGGATTAAAAAGGCTTGCCTTAGATACTTAAAATAGCAAAATGTCATAAAGCATATGATCAACATGATCAAGAGCTTGGTCACGTCGAATCCCGTAAGAAGGGACTAAATACAGTTCATAGCCCTAGAGATCGTGACACGATTTTGGAATAAATATTGCTGAAGAGTTTCAATTTATTGTTTGTTTGTTTGTTGTTGTTTTTTGAGGGTTGGGGGGGGGGGGACGACAAATTTTTTTCCCCTCGGTGATCGTAAAACCATGAGCATACCCGAAGCAAAGCTGGGGCAAAGGAATGGTTTTGAGATGGCTGATGACAAATAATTTACCCCGAAAAACAGTCACTTATCGTTTTAAATACCGAATATATAAATTTTTGTCAGCTGAAAATAACAGTTTTAGAACTTAACTTAATCACGTCGGATTATGATCTGCAATACTTATTTCCTCTAGAGATCACGACGAATTTATAACACGCGTATTCACTGTAGCCCGTGTTTGACAATGTACGAATA